>VYZW01023833.1:3241-30366 GCA_013401315.1 Balaeniceps rex
GTATTTCAATAAAAATGCATCTTTCACTTTACTGTAATTTTTATTTTTAGTGTGGACTTCCATCAGATCTATATAGTTGCCAGTGAAGAGTCCTTGCCAGCAGCTGAATTATCACACTCTGTGCTATATTCTAATGTGGATATAAATTGTCAGCTTATAAGAACAATTTCTCTTTGAAAGACTTACCATGAAGAAAATCCAAAGATAACCAGATTTTTAAAGAAAGGCCTGGAATTCTGTAGGACAATGTGAAATAAAAAAGTGACTATGCTTCTGGAAAATACTTAATAAATCTAGCACCAAAGGTAAATGGTTTTGGCACTGCTAAACTCAACATTTATAGTATAGAATCAAACTGAAATTCAGCTAATACACGTAAGCAACAGATATAACGTATCAGTAATCTTTTATTCTATGCTGCCATCTTGTGACTGTAAATGTGACCTGCTGGCATATAATAGCTAGAATACCAAGCCCTTTACAACCTCTACAGCTCGGTAAGGACATTTTATTGAAATACTCCTTCTGTTCTTACCTAGTCAGTCCATACTGAACCAATATCAGGGAAAGAACAGAGAAAATACTTTGGCAATATTTCTGCTAATGCAGTCACCAGTGAGGATTCCCAAGCTTGGCCATTGCAGATAGGATGGTTACACGGTGAAGTCATTGCCCATGAGCATTGCCGAGAAGGAAACTTCCGTAAGCACCTGTTAAATCAATTCCTGCCTGTGGGTAAACAGATCCACCAGGTAACCCTTCTTCAAAACTCCCTAGGGAAAATACCAAGTGTGCTTTTCTGTCACTATGGGAAAGCAACATGAAATAACAGCCAGCCCGTGAGTTCCCTCTCCTCTCTGTAACATAAAGGAACAGACATTTAGCTTGGGATGAAATTCAAGGTTGAGTAAGTAGATGTTACAGAGCATTATATCCTGCTGCTCCTGCAGCTTGGCTTTGAGGAGCCTGTTGAAGATGAGTGAATGAGAGCCAATAGAGAAGGTGGCTCGTAGCTGCTAAACACGCAGTAAGATAGGCTATACCATGCACTGTATCACTAGCACAAAGCAGAGCCAGTCTGGAAAGCCTCAGATTTTGGTGATGCTACTCAAGATGAAGTTTTGCACATGAAGGCACACTAGCTTTACAGTAGTAGGTAGATGATAGAGTAGATGTTCATGTCTAACAATTCCAATGCACCATAGCGTAGAAACCAACTTTCAGAGCTGGAGGACATATTGAATAACAATAACTCAAAAAGGTCTGAGGCTGGAAGAACTCATTTGTTATGCAAATATCATCCAATAGAGTAAAGGACATAAATTGTCCAAGAATGAATTTAGCCTAGAATTTAGAGAAAAATTTCTAACCTCTAAATCAGTGAGGCTCTGAAATGGCCATGTAGGAGAGCAAAGGAAACCTGGCTAGTAATAGGATGAATCTTGTTAAAGTTGTTGAAAATGTTTTTAAGACAGGTTGCTGGCTAGAATTCGGGAGTTTGCTTCCAGTCTAGTCCAGTGGTGGCTGCAGCTAATGAGACACCGACTTTTGAAAGCTCAGGTAAGAATTTTAGTTGCATGAACGAATGGAAAGCGCTGCATCTTAACAAAATAATATAAAAAAAAANGCTTGAAGGAGATACAGTTACATGCACAGAGAGGAATCCACTTCCTATCAGGAAAGGAAGTGGAAGAGAGATGGAAGACCTGAATGGAAAACAGAGACCTCAGTTTTATCCATGGTGAGTGAAACTGCCAGATTCAAAGGTTAGTTCAAGACCATTGGGCCTAAGTGTGCCTAAATTAATCTCTAGCACTGATGAAGCCTGGCAGATTCGCTCTTTCCCAAGGAATTGCACCTGTAGTGAGGAGGAGGAACTGATGGTCAAAAGAATTCACGGTGTGTAGCTGCAGTTTGGAAGTTTGCATAGGGAAGGGTGAGAAGTCCAGCTGAGACTACTCCACGTTATTGAAATGTATTTTCTGTTTTAATTTGTTGTTCACCTTCAGTTTTGTTCAAAGAGTACATGATCACTGTGAATTAAGAAATAGCATTATTTAGAAACTAGGTGGAGCTGTTTGTTTAGCCCATGGAGCAGGTTTGATATGTTGCACTCTGTGTGCAGAATAAACTGCATGGTGTATGTACACAGATGGTGCATGTATCACCCTATTTCATGATGCATACATTTGATAAAATTCAATAGATGCAATGATACATTTCATGATGGATCTGAGAGCTGACGTACTGTGCACATCATGTACGTTTACAGAGTGGCAGTTCTTTTTATGTTATAAGGTATTTTCAGACAGCTTGAAGAAGGCAGTGGCAACTAGTTAAGTGAGTGTCAGAGATGGAGACTGCATTGGAGATTGACTGGTGAGGAAAGTCTTAAAAGGAGCCAGATGTTGCAATAACAGATATTTTGAAATTATTGAGTTGTAGCAGAAATATATAAGATTAGTGTAGGAGAGGTGTGGCATTTAGCAGTTCTTGAATATTCCACTGGATGTAACAAAGTAAAAATAAATACACTGCCATTTACAGGTGCTCAGAAAGAAAACAGCAGGGTGGAGATTGAAGAGGGGTGTCAGAGATGGGAAATTAATCTCTTGAACCTGTATGTGCCATGATGTTCCTGCTTTCTCAAGGTTTGCTTTGACAAATGCTGCCAGCATAACCTGCTTTCTCTGAACAGTGTCGAGCTAGTGGTGAAATACATGGCCCATATACCATCTACATCTACATCTACATCCTTTCCTAAACCTACTTTATGGTTAGAAGGCAAAACCATGTGGCAAGAAAACTGGGTTGGGTGCCATTTAATGAGGCCTCATGGTCCTAAAACCTCTCCTTCATCCTGTACTGTTCCCCAGGGAGCTCTGCATGCCTCCTTTGTTCTGCACCTTATCGATACCTCAAGAGTCCAGTCATGCTGAAAGGTGACATGCAAGTTGCAGCTTCCAGAATCCCAATTTCTCTACATCTGCCCCTGGAGTTCCCTACATCTTTGGCAAAACACGACTGTGCTGTTGCTAGATGTGCTACACCTTGTAAGAACTGGGAAGCTTCTACCTCTGCTACTTCCATAATAGCTTGAACTTGCAGTAGAAAAGCTGGCCTGTGTTTGACTTAGTGCAACTGCTGGCTTTAGAAAAATAAATAAAATCATGTAGGGCTGATTTTTGGCTGTGGGACTTTGTGACTAATTCAGTCACCAAAACAGGGCAGCCTTGGCAAAGTAACCTTCATCAGCCATGAGGTTGCAAATAAATTGAGGGTTTTCTAATGTATTACAATCTATTGTTAGAGTGGAGTGGTTAAGCTTATTCCAGTTTTTAAAGACCACAGACATTGATGATATTGCTTAATAGCTGGTTAAATACTCATAATTAAGGCTGACAACATTCTGGTAAAAGACCTGAGAATTCAATCAGAATTATCTGATTGGGTCATACAGTCTTTTCTGTCCCACTGTTTCCATTCTCTTGACTTCGCAAAATGAGTATCATTTGTTAAAATTATCTTTTCTCTCAAGTTTTCTGAAAGTTTGCAATGCTTGCAATACTGATCAGCGGCACATTTAACAGAGGAGTCTGCTCTGCTTTTTATGATTCTCTCAAGTTAAAAACTTGGTAAGCGTTTCCATTCCTGCTTGTGTTTGCCTTTCCATAAAGCTTACTTCCTGAAGTTTGCCTAAAGTCTATTACTTCTTACTCCATCTCCCTCCTCCATAGCTCAGAGCTTTCATCCCCTTTTTATAAGTATAACCAGTCTATATATTTCTTTCCCTTTCTAAAGTCATCTTTTAAAGTCAGTTATCACTTTCCTTTCTCCTTAATGCTACTTCATTTATGTTCTCTTTGCCATATCAGTTTGCAAGAGGCAAATAATGGGGTTTTTTTACTCCATACAATCCATCACACACTATCTCCTTGGCCCAGATTCAGGGAGGTCAGCAAATAAATACTTTTTGTGAGATTTCCATCTTCTGCTCAACTTTCATTAAAACTAAAGAGGTAATGCCTTCAACATTAGGGTTAAGAAGAAGAGTACATAAATACGAATGAAGTCCAAGGACTTTTCTCTGATGAGAAAATGACCAACTAAATATGCTCATATAGTAAGTATGTTGATACAGTAATACCATATGAACGTGTTTTCACCCACCCAGAATTAGTGTTCTTCCCCAGTTCAGATTATGTTGCCTGAATACCACATAGGCAGATCAGACATAATGCAGCAATGTTTCCATTAATCATTTCCAAGAGGTGTTAGCTATCCTGCAACGTGTGTAAAAAAAAAAAGACAAGCATGTTACAAAGTTTCGCATCACCCACTGTAAGTGATCTTTCCTTGGGACCACTAGCGAGAGAGACTTTTTCTTTTGCCAGTGGGAATTATATGAAGAAACCAGAGCAGACAAGGGCATCTTTTGAGTTCAACCCACAATACCCAGGAGAAGAGCAACTTTACAGGATAAAAAAGTGGAAATGAAGGAAAATACCACGGGTTGCCAGCATGAAACCTATTGGCAAGTCTATCTAAACAGGCGTAAATGTCTAGTTGGAGTGGCAGTGCTCCAGCGACAGGTGTGGAAGAGAGCCTTCTCACCATAGAACCATAACAGCACCTGACCACTCATTCTCAGTCAAGAGATTGGTTTTCAGAGCTGGCCAAAAAAAAGTATTTGAGCATGTCTGCTCTGAGAAGGTGGGAGAGGTGAGCCATCCATCACTGTTGACTAAGTGTCTGAAATGCAATTTATAGAAAGCCTAATTTTTCAATTAGAGAAAAAAGGATGAAGGGAATGAACCTATTCTATGTCAAAGATACAGGCAGGTACGTAGAGAGTCAAGCAGTATGGAAGCAGTTTAAAGGGAAACGTATCTTGTCAAAGTAAGCTGCAATGAGGCTAATTCATCACTATACCAAGGTACTTACCATACTCAGAGAGGGGGGAGCGTCAGCAGGAAGGTTTTTGAACCAGTCAACTACTTGGTGAATTCTCTAAGCCTCGAAGGATCGTACATATTTTGTCATTTTAGGTGATGCTGGAACATGGACTAAATATGGAGAAATACTTGGTTGCATACAACAACGTGTTACATCCTATCACTGTTATAGCCTGCACTAATGTAGGATGTTGAGTTTAAATAGAGTCAGCTAATATACCTAACAGAATATTCACTAAATTCAGGTAAATACAGAATTACCATGCCTTTAGCTTTATTAACAACCCAAATTAAGGAAGGGCCATCTCACCTCAGAGAAGGGTTTTGCTATACTTAGTGATCAAAAATAAGGAATTCTAATTTAACAGTGTGGCCAAGCACGAGTATCAAACTTGAATAGCCCTGTTTCATTCGTTCCCCTCAGGTAGAGGAGGAGGATTTGCTCTCATTTTCTCATCTAGTTAAGACACAAAGACCTCATCTCTCAAGTACCATTTTATTCCTCTGAAGGGACATAAATCTGCATGTGAGGTTAAAAATCCCTTTCAAGTGAAATAGGAAGCGATTCTTTCAAATAAAATTAGATATAACCTAAATGTTTTGACAATACATCCAGTACCAGTTGCTTGATCTGGCCCTGGAGCAGGCAGTAGGTTACTGTCAGATACTCTGCTGCATTAGGCATCAGGGAGCAGCAAGCCTTTGAGCTCCAGAGCTGCAGGCACCAGCCAGGCGGCAGGATAAGGGCCTTGGCAGCATGGGCTTGGTCCCACCACCCCAGAGCTTAAATGCAGGTAACGGACCATGGGCAGAGGGTACGTAGGGGATATCCCAGGCAAGGCTTGTTGCAGCTCTTTCTTGCAGGTAGCTGTTTTCACAGCAGCCTGAGCCAGGGGCACACAGCTGTGCCCCATCCAGGCTGACCTGGGCCACAGGATCTGAACCTCTTGCATGAACTGCTGGTGCACGCAGGCTCTGATGCTAGGCATATCAGAGGTTAAATCAGTGTGATCAAGAGAATCTTCACTACCAAGGAAAAATATTTTGAGACGTTCAGGAGCCTTGAATAACATGGATTCATTAATCTTGATGAACAAATGAGTTTGTTTTAATAACCATGGTGATCAAGGATGCACAACCGATGCCCCAGTTGTTTCACTGAAGTAACTCACTGCAGAGGTAGCAACTGATGTAGGTACACAGTTAGGAAAGAGTGAGCCACGTGGTGAAGAGCAGGGCAGAAGTAAACATTCGAAGTAAAAATGCACAAGCTAAGGACTTTGAATTCACCAGATCTGCAGCAGAAAGCAGCCTCCTGCAGGAACCTGCAGTCCTCTGGCAGGCAAGGATGGGCCAGGCTCCCGATCCAGAGCTTTGCTTGTTCATAGGGTAATTTGGGGGGCAATTACAGCATTGCTTGCCTGGATCTCATGCCTCTGCCTTGACAGAAGGCTACTCCTTGTCTTTCTAAGCTGGCAGGGTCACATCTGCCCTCCTGATTAGGGCTAACAAGTTGAAGGTGACTCTCACAACCCACTCTTCAGCAATACATTATATCTAATTCCGGATATACTAAACATAGGCAGAAATCGTCACTGCACAACTACATTTTAAATCTCTGTGTTATCTACTATTATATCTAATTTTAGCATTTCAAATAGGATAAGACTAATTTATTGACCTTCTCCTAGTTCAAGCCCTATCACACCATAGTGTTCTACAGTCTTAATATCAAAATAGTTCATTCAGTACCACCATACTCACTTTTCTTACTATGTCTGGGTTTACAAAGGCTTGAACAATTCTTTGTGTCACTTAAAGAATCCCTTTTTGTGCATACACAGGCAAAACAGTTGACTGGCAAACACACATCTGTACTGCATAGTCACAACACGTGAGATTAGTTTGATGCTTTACTAGAGAACTACAGCAAAACCACTTTGGTTACCTGCTACAGGTCTGGCCAGTCTCTCTCCCAACCTCCTTCAAACTCTAAATATTGTTCCTGGTAATAGAAGAACTGAAGGAACTGAGATTAGGATTCCTTTAAAGAGAACTTATTAAAACCCCAGAAGGTCTATGTACAGGAGAAAAACTTCCAAAGCTAAGACTAAAGTTGGCACTTTAATAAAAAGTGAGGTGCCTGAATACATTGGTGGTCGCACAGGTGCTGAGCATCTGCCACTAACATTAACTTCCATAAGAGCAGAAACCAGGCAGCACATAGAAAAATAAGCTATGTAGGTACTTGAACATGCCAAAACCCAAGACTGTGTCCCACACTTCCCGTCCCTTTGACTAACCTCAGTTTGGCTAACCTGCTTTCAATACACTCAGTTACTGTACAGCTGTTCATTACAGCCACCCAAGATCAGGGATGGACATTCACACAGCTATGCCCATCGGAAATACTCTCCCTCCCCCAGCTGTATGCTACTTGCTTATGCTAGAGATTACTGTCCCCAGGAGGAATCTTGTCAGCATTTGCTAATCTGCTTCAGACAACCACAACTGGGTTAATTTAAACAGCTGATGAAAGTGGTTTGCACTGGCGGGGCTAACTTTGCCTGAAGCGTTTTAGCAAATCCACCCAAGGTCCCTTCCAGGAGCAGAGCCGTGGGGATAGCTTCCAGCTGCTGGCTGTGCAAACAGCTGGGGGTAGAATGGCTGAACAGGCACTTGGGATCTTGAGGAGGACGTCTGTCCATGGCCTAACATGGAGTTATCTGAGACACTGGGAAAACAAAAATAAGTCAGTAAGGATAGAGTCCAAATCAAGAGTTTGTCTCTCATTTTTTTACCATGGGTGGCAATTTCAACTACAATTCACTGCTGACGTCCAAATGTCCTTCAGTATCATGAGGAGACTGGTCCCTCATGAAAAAGTCTTTAATGCCCCTAAAATTACCAACAGTGCCTGAGTGTCCAGATTTGTAACCCTCTTCTGCTTTATGATTTCAGAAGACAAAAGAAAATGAGAACAAGCAAATAAAATGTAATCTCTCTTCAGTAAAAAATCGTCTGTATTAAAGTTCACAAATACATCTGTTAGCTTTCAGGCATTATTCGCAGCAACAATGTCTGCCTCTTATCCTTTCCTTTCAATAGGAAAATGAAAAGCTGAAAAACAACTGCTCCTGTTACCTCTCCCTAACATCTAATATTTTCACCTCCTTAGTCAAGTATATAACTCAGTCCTCGCATCCATATTTTCACAGCATTCTCTGGGCTGCCTTTTGCTTTTTTCCAGGATGTATTATTACCTCCTGTATGTTACGCTCTCTTCCTTCCCACCACATTTCTGGCACATTGCATGCCTGATGTGCTGGATGAGAACATTATCTGATTCCATGGTTGTAAATAACTCTGTTAATAGATTTAGATTAATGCCAGATTTGGAATAATGCTACTTCTACAGCTATCTTTCAAGTGCGTGAACATAGACTGGCCTCATCTGGGCTGGTTTTGACTGCCACAGTGCTTTATCCTCCACATTGTAAGCAGGGTCCTATGGCCAGCTTCTGAAGACTTAACCCTTTGAAGACAAGAAAATATCATCTAAGAAGCAATAAAAATCAGTAAGCTTCCCCGTGAATCCCCCCCAACCACTCATTCACACACCTCTGGATAGCCAGTAACATCCTGCTTCATAGGATGTTTTTACATGTTATCTCCAATTTGTATTGTATTAGACACCAAAGTTAGTACTTAACATCTTTACGTGGTCTGATGTGTTTTGCTAGGGACACGCTCACTGGTTATTAACTGGATAAAACCTGGTATTAGCTTGGCTTTGTTTAATTTCTAATGTTATTTACTCTGTGGTGACTGACTAACCTCAGTTAATATTGTGAATTGTTTTCCCTGTAATGACCAGATATTCCATTACATTATGTAAATTATTTGCATAGTGATTATGATTTAATGTTATTAGTAATTAGAATTATTTGCCTGCTGGTAATGCTGTATAAATGATCTGTCATTAATCACAGGGCACACCTTACCAAGAGCTCTAATGAGGAAAGCTGCAGTTTAATGTCACTAAACTGTCGGTCTCCTCTGGGCCATTGTTTTACTTCATGGGGAACTGTTTTCTGTATTTATTGATCATTCATTGGTCATTACCATAAAGACCTGGGGCTTTGTAAATGTCTTTATTCTTTGATGTAAGATATCACCAGACTTTGAGTCACAATAATCAAAACATGCAGTTGCTAAAATTTGCTCGTCAGATTTTCACACTTGCAGTTTTAAACCACATCAGAAGTTCCTCCTCTTGAAAAAGGAAGAGGATTCATAGTCCACACCCCTCATATTAGTAGCCATAGAGTCAAGGGCACATCTTTGCCAAAGGAAAATTAAAAAAGACAAAGGCCAATGAGACCCCAGCCAGCAGAGCACCGTCTTCAGGAAAAGAAACTTCCAAGGGAAAGCTCCTGTTCCCCTGGATAAAGCCAACTGAGAAATGCTATTGTTCATTTTTTTGCACTCACTAATTCATATCCATGACTTTTTTAGTCACTTTTATTCACTGTATATTCTCCTTGCAGTAAACCACTAGTAAACTAGTTTGTGAGAAGAACAACAAAAATACACTCAGCATCCTTCCTACCCCTATTTAGTGTTTTCTGTGCCTACTTTGATGAACCGAGTGACTGTTACCGTGTAAGCAGAGAATTCCATACGTTTGGAAAGCTGAGTGTCCATTTAAAGCCGTGCCATATAGCCAGATCTCCGAACTCTGCAGCAATGAGCCAGTGGGTAACAGCCTGCCATATCCACAGTGCGCAGATGTATACTGATGCTTTCTGCGTATCAAAAACAGGACAGAACCATTGATTACCAGGATTTCTAAGGTAGGAATTAGAGCTCAAGGATCCCAAGCACAATGCTAAGATCCAGAAAAGCAGGATTTAAGGCACGCTCCTGAACCCTGCACCTCCATGCACCCCCGCAGGCCATGAGCAGGTACTTCAAGGTCATATGAGAAGTCTGAGGCAGATTTTCACACATCCACAGTCAGTGCAAAACCTGAATGTTTCGTCTTCTCAGGCTCTGAGGTTACTTAAAATCAGACCTATCCGATTAACTAATGTAAGATGATAGAGTTATTCCCAAATGAGACATTCTGAAATGAGACTCATGGCTAGTAAAGAGCCTTTACTATGACTTAACTGCAAGGCGTTCAGTACAAATACTTTTTCTGAGTGTCTGAAAGAGCTAGAACTGTGTATGAAGAATGAAAATACTTGTCACAACACTTTCTGTAATTTTTGTGGAATAAAGAACTGTTTGCCTATATAGCAATTCAGTCAAATTGCAATGCCTGTTTATCGTGCTAAAAGATTTGAATAGTCTGAAAGAAATATTTGTACTGAAAAGCTTTATTTAGAATCAAAAGGAAAATAGCTGAAACCTATTGAACCAGAAAATGCATGCAAAGGAAGATCAATGTGAATAAAATATCTCTTTTAATATTTTACTAGGGGAAAAAACAGAATCATTAATGTTGTTTTTAATTTTGAGCCTCTGTAAGATTATGAACAGTCTTGGTTTTGCCTTGGAAGGTTAAATAAAAAGACTGGTCAGTTGTATAAGGGAGTAATGGATAATAGAGGAACATGGAAAAGAACCTCATACATTTAAAAGGCTAATTGATGATTGATCAATGCAAATAAATATAGAATATGAATGACTTTGACGAGCCTTTCTCATGGAACCTGTGTGCTTCATAAAATCTGAACTATGAAAGTCTAGTAAAAGACTTGGAAGACAAGTGTCCGTGCATTCTTAATGAACAATGACAAAAAGAAAAGGGTGAACACGTTTCAAAGTATTTGGTGATGTGTCCTGTGCACCAGTCTGTACCCTTCATAAAATATCTACTGACAGAATTAAGCAGGCAAATAGTGAGATGTGCATACAGCAATATATTGGAAACATGGCAGGTATCTTTGGTTAATCAAAATGCAACAGTTACCTTTTTTGTGAAGCCAAATAAAATCAAGTGAACAGTTTGTCCACTAACATTATGCTTTTCTCAGGCAAGAACATTATGTTTCTCTAAGTCTTTTAATAAACATGGAACAATTGCCCTATAATAACAACAAACTGAGGAAATGTGTTGTACGAGTTCTGTTCATAAGCATTTTGCTAAAATAGCAGCAAATGACTTTTTCTATGAAAGTAGGGTTGTGTTTTGCATTTTGGCTCATTTCATTTCACTTATTTCTTTCATTGGCAAATGAAACCATAGAGAAGTATATTTTTTAATTTAGAGTTAGATATTTTTCCTAACAGTGATTCCAACAAATATATTTCCATTTAGGTTAGAATACTGCCATCCATCAGACAGTGCATTCAGCTAAAAACAGGGGAATCACACAAGCATGAGTGTTAGACAGATGCTATGGGTAGCAACAGAATAGCCAGGGCTGCAGGTCAGCTGTATAAGAAAACCAAAAACATAGGTCTGATTTCAAATGTGGGAGTCCAGAGTCACATATTAGCTTTATCAGTGTCTGTGACTTTTTTTTTTCCCACACTTGGTCAATTAATGAGATTAGGAAATCCCATTAATGAATCTTCTGAGTCTTTGCACATAGGCAGAGAAAATAGCAGGGAGCATAGAAAGGCACTGGAGAGGAGGGGTTCTTACAGACCTTACAGTTCTTTGAAGTCTTTCAGAACATGTCAATTGGGGGAAAACAGTCCAGCTACACCTGTGTATTCCCTGTCCAAGAGCTGAGCTAATCTGAGTTTACTAGCAGGAGTTTGTATACGAGAGGAATATGAGAGGAGAGAGCCTTATGGTCTGGAGGGGACAGATGATGCGGGACGGATGTGTGTGCAATACCCACTGTGTCCCAGATCCCTCCTGATCCTCCTGGCAGTGGAGGATCTGGCTCCATGCAGACTGGGGCACCACAATTCTTCCTGCTGAGAGTCTTCAGACTCTCTTTTTCTTGTTGTCCCTGAAGAATTTGGGGAATTTCTAGCGATTCCTTTCTTCTCCAGGCTGAGGAGATGTGCTGGTTTTGGCTGGGATAGTGTTAATTTTCTTCATAGTAGCTAGTATGGGGCTATGTTTTGGATTTGTGCTGGAAACAGTGTTGATAACAGAGGGATGCTTTAGTTACTGCTGAGCAGTGCTTACACAGAGTCAAGGCCTTTTCTGCTCCTCACCCCGCCCCACCAGCGAGCAGGCTGGGGGTGCACAAGAAGTTGGGAGGGGACACAGATGGGACAGCTGACCCCAACTGACCAAAGGGATATTCCACACCATACGACGTCATGCTCAGTATATAAAGCTGGGGGAAGAAGAAGGAAAAGGGGAAGGTTCGAAGCGATGGCATTTGTCTTCCCAAGTCACCATTAATGCGTGATGGAGCCCTGCTTTCCTGGAGATGGCTGAACACCTGCCTGCCAATGAGAAGTAGTGAATGAATTCCTTGTTTTGCTTTGCTTGCGTGCATGGCTTTTGCTTTACCTATTAAACTGTCTTTATCTCAACCCACGAGTTTTCTCACTTTTACTCTTCCGATTCTCTCCCCCATCCCACAGTGGAGGAGTGAGTGAGTGGCTGTGTGAGGCTTAGTCGCCGGCTGGGGTTAAACCACGACAGGAGACTAGATGATTTGTAGATACTGGGTTGATGCCACGCTGTAGAGACTGAAAACCTGCCTCAGCAAAGGAAAGAGAATTACATATATATACATGCTAAAATACAGCCTTTACAGAAACTTATATAGTACAAAATAGGGAAATAAATGTAAGAAAATACTGACAAAGTTACTGCATAATAGTTATTGAATTTACAAAGAAATTCGAAAAGCCACTTGCAAGGACACACGTGTATGTTATAAAATAAAACGTACAGCACTCTCTTAACAGTTTAATTCTGAGTAATATTGACTAAACTTTGCTTGGCCTTCAGCTGAGAAGTAAAAAAAAGGTAGCATGTCAGAGTTAAATATAATATTACCTCAGTGCCTCCCTAATCCATAACGGAAGCATTAATCACTGTGTCTTTGTCATGACAGCAAGGCATTTTGCAGTCTGTCTGTGTACTTGATTTATGAACAGCTGATGGGCATTGAACTGCAGCAATCCACCAAACAGTATTTTGTACTTCCTTCTGCTTTGAGTATAAGTGTTACAGAACACAGACATTATATGCTATCTAATATATACAGGGTTAATTTTGTAAGCTCCCTCATTTTCGCCTTTCTTTGGTCTGGTTTTCATGTCTCACTTTCCTCCTCCATCACAAAATGCATTGCTGATCTCAGACCCCCAGCTCACCACCTTGCTTATAAGTCTGGGCTTTGCTGGAGCAGGATCAGCACACTTCTACCTTCCAGCACTATCAAGGTGAGCTCCTGTCCCAGCTGAGCAAGAAATGGCATGGTGCTCAAGCCTATTTTCCTTCTTCTCTCAGTAGCTTTCCTCTCGTCCCGTGAGTTTCATGTGAAATTTGCAGTTTTGAGATCTGATGCAGATCCTTTTGGCCATGAGTCCCCAGTATGGGCAAACTACTTCATGTAGTTGCTTTGGAAGGAAAAGGAAGGGGACTAGATTTGCATTTTGTTCTTTTGCAGATGCCTAAGGGGTAGGATACTCAGCTTGAGCCACCATTTAGAAACACCTGGGGGGTCAAAGAGAGGCCCCTTCTCAGCACCCCCCTTACAAACAAGGTGCAAGTCTTGAGTCCAAAAGCATCAGGCTCCAGTCTCTCCAGTGTGCGGCGGGAAGTGGCTCCCTACTGGTACGTACCTGCAGTGGCACGGCAGCTATGGAAACCTGCACACTTCATGAACGCGCTCACTCTGTGTGGGTTTTCTGTTGCGGTTTGCCCCCAGAACACGGGGAGTTCTGCCCATTTTTGATGAAATATCTGTGTCCTCCCTGTCTCAATGTTGTCTCATTCCTTAGGCCCCCTCTGTGCCCCAGTCTGCAACTTTTAAAAGCCAAGGCTACGTCCAAATTTCTATTAATCACAAACCTATGACAGTGCAGCAGATTGCTGCATTCGGTAGCATTTAGGAGGATATTGCTTTGTAAACTGTACTGCGCTATTCACCATCGCCTGTAACAAAGTGCTCTTTGTTGGTTAATGGTGTCTAGAAAATAATGGTTAAATTTAAAGCATCTCAAATTCTGAAGAGTGTGTTAAGAAAAAAAAAAAAGAAAAAGCCAGCCGCTAGAAAAGCTAGGGTTTTTAATGCTTTATCTCACATCTCTTGGTAAGAAAATGAGGGATGTATTCACAAATATTTGAAGGGTGGCTAGAAGAGATAGTGCTGCCCTACAGGAACTCCTGGTATCAAAGGGTGTTTAACAAGGCGTAATGGGATGAAATTAGGCAATAATACTAACCAGATAAGTAGTCTTTCATCCTGGAAGTACGTTCCAAGTGTTCATAAATGCAATAACAATTGCAAACATTTTTGGGGGAGGATTCCTACCAGCGAGATCTGCCAGGTAAGGGCTGGCTAGGCGGGGAGGGGAAGGTGGAAGGGGAGGCTGAGCGGCACCCTCGCCCCGGCTGGCACAGCCCTGGCTCCCGCGCAGCCCTCTGCCACCCCGGAGCAGGTCAGGCTGTGTGCCACGGGGGGCACTCCCCAAGGAACCTGCTGGAAGCCCTGACTCCTGTGAAGCTGAACCAAAAAGCTATTACAAGGCTCCACCTCACACTGGCAAAAAAAACCTAGGGTGGGACCAGGAACAGGGTTTGGCCCAGATGTCTCCATGAAGCACTTGGCCCGAGGCCCAGCTGGCTCCGTGGGAGCCTGTCACTGCTTCCACGGGCATCACGCCAGCGGCAGGGAGGGCAGGGGAGGCACCATGCGTGGACCCTGGCCTGCAGAGTGGGCAACACTCGGCTCACGAGCGGGGACGCAAAGCAGATCGCGGATGCCAGTGTACATTAATTATTTAGGCTATAACCACCGTAAGTGCTGAGAACAAATTACCAGCCCGTTTCTAATGACAGTTTGGGAGAAATCGTGAGATGAAGCAGAGCTGCAGAGGAGCTGCAGAGGGTGGTGGTGCTGGTTTGCTTTACCTCTTTGGGTTTGCTGTTATTCGTCAATAAAGAGCTTATATTCTCTTAATGTTTTTTTAAATGAGTGAAAATAAAAAAAAAAATAATATTGTGATAAGCAGAAAGCGACTCCGCATCCACCGTCACCCACAAGATGGAGCTCTCAGCTCAGGAGCAGGGAGGATTTTCTTTGTGTTACTGAAAAATGAAATGTTTTTACTCGCACCCTTTTCTAATTTTTATCTTTTGCTAATATAATGCAGATTGGCTTAGTACATTATTTATGGAGCCCAAAACTGGTGTAGGGAATGCTGTCACTCATTTTAATGATGTAGATATGTTTTTTATTATTATTATACTGTATAGACTTTGGAAAAACCTTCATTTGGATCCCATTTAGAATACAGGAAGTTGCCCAAAGCTTGGATGTGAACCTTAATTTACTGAAATCCTTGTAAGGCTGAGAATATTTACTGCTGGCATTTATTGCTCCTGAGAGAGTCAGAGCGAGGGTGAGTGGGGGAGGGAGAGAAAGAGAGGAAAGGAAAGACAACCGCAACTTCAGCCAAAAAAGCAAAGAACGTATGTTGGAGTCGTGCTCGGCTGTGCGAGTGCAGCAGCAGGGTAATCTGCCTCTGAGCCGCTCTGCTGGGATGAGGAGGTGCCTTGCTGCCTCGGAGATTCAGGAGAACTCTAACAGGACTCGTCCTTCGGAGAGCTGAGCCTGCTTTTCTGAAGCCTCTCTTTATGGAGAGGGTTTCACTACTGGTTAGGACACTTGGCTTGATGTACCCCATAAAGGATTGGGCCCTTTTTCTGAAGCAGCAGAAGTCCCTTTGGACTTCTCACTGTGCTCTGCAAGTAAAGACCGCAGGGTTTTTAGCAGTGCGGAGCTGCAGTGGTTCCAGGGATGCCCAAGGGAAACCCGATGCAGGACCCCAGGCAGCGCTGGCTGGAGTGGGGGGAGTGCTGCAAACCTGCCACTGCGTTGCAGGGGGCTGGAGAAGTGACCCAGCAGCCAGAAGTAATGGAAGCAGGAAAAGATCTCTTATTTTAACTCCTCCTTTCAGTTACTTTGTGCCTGCACGATAATAACAAGCCTATACAAGCTTTGGTTGTTAAAATTTGTAGAGAAAAATATTCCTAGGACAGGGGTAGTCTTTGCTCAGGCAACAAGTGCAGGTGATTTCATCGGTTTCCAGCCTTTCGGAAAATCGGAGTTCTGCACTTCAGGAAAAAGAACGAGTGCCTCAGTAATTCCCACAGTGTTTTTTACTTTAAAGAAAAGCAGAGCAAAATGTTGAAAATAATTTTTTTAGGTATTTGCTTTATGCTCCCCTGTTCCTCCAGCCCCCTTTCATTCAGCTGCTTAACCTACCTTTGAACCACTCTCTCGGGTGGCTTGTTTGTCCTGCGCCGCGACAGTTAAAAAGGCTAATAAAGCAGCTGGCAGGAGGATGAGTGAAGGGACCATGCCAGCTATTGCCCCTATTGTGGAAAAAACCAACAATGGTGAAACTTTGATATGTCTGTATTGAAATTTCCTCAGAAACCTGTATATTATGAACCAGAGATTTCTTAAATGGAAACACTGTTTCGTGAATCTCTGAAGAAATGTAATATGTTTTCTGAAGAGCAGTTTAATTTAAGAGATTGCCTATTTACATGAAATACCCTCCACTGTTTGTTACTATTATTACTGAAACAGCTTTTGAAGATATACTGTCATTATTTTGAATTTACTTATGCTTTGTTAGTATTTATTACCGGCACTGTGAAAGGATCAAGGCATTGCTCAATAAGGCATACCA
The DNA here is from genome assembly GCA_013401315.1 of Balaeniceps rex. NCBI lineage: Eukaryota > Metazoa > Chordata > Aves > Pelecaniformes > Balaenicipitidae > Balaeniceps > Balaeniceps rex. The sequence continues at coordinate 20,053 of VYZW01023833.1, forward strand.
ATGCGTGGCGAGAAGACAGTTTTTCTGCAGGAGCTCACAGCCAGAGTATGGTCATACAGGAAAGATGGCAAAAAGCCGACAAAGTCAGTCTATGGAAAGCTGTCCCTCTCTCACAAGCTATATACTGCATGCAATAGCGGAGTGAGTCCCAGATACAAAAGATTACTGCTAAGGTCTCAAAACTCAAATATAGCTCAGTTAGAGAACATGAATGAAACAGCGAGTACATGCAATTGGAAGATCTGTGTGCATGATACACTATCTAGATCCTTACAGTATAATTATAATCATAGCACCAGCTTGTCTCCTGCATAAACACCTAACATCTCTGCAGTAAAGACCTGAAGTACCTCGAAAGATGTGCGGGTAGTCCAGATATGCAATGTCTGCTCCTAGAATTAGGAAAACTGAAATGAAGCGAAGGGATTTGCAATTGCTTGTAGAGCTGGAAGGTTAGTGATCATTCTTTATCTCTTATTGTGCGAGTGGGAGAGCACCCATCTTGAACAAACCGCTAGACACAGTTGTTCATTTTTACATTAAGATGTCATTTCACATTAATTTAAAGGACTCCACTGCAAAATGTGGTGGCATAGTTTCATTCTTAATAATTTAGTAATTATTTCCATTTGAGAAGATATTTAAGCATTAGAATAGATAAGGAGAACATGGAAATTCGATCATTAGAGCTGTTTAGAACAAGTTGGACAAATATCTGTCAGGGATGACATAGGTATAGTGGATTCTCCCTTGAGGCAGAGGAATAGACGAGATAACCTATTTAGTCTGTTTTCTAGGACTTGTGTGAGACTAGCTATAGGTGCTTGTATGCAGAAAATATTCTGTGTCAAAATAAAGAAAAAGACCAACAGCGTTGAAATGAAGTTCAACTTAACCTGAAGCTAAACAAGAAATTTGTAGGAATCATGTAATTATCCAAAATCAAACATAAATAATATCTAAAATTCCAAAGGAAGGTGAAATTTTAAGAAAATACATAGAAGATAGCATGAGAAATGCTTAGAAATGGCATCCAAGGAATCTCAGCTCTGCTGTATAACAACATTACCAAATAAAATTATTCCAATGAGAGGCATTTTTGTGTTTCTAGTTCCAGATTCAAATGTTTGCCTAAAAATAGAAATTATCTTTTTTTTTTTTTCTCTTTGTGTCATCATAGTGTTCCCATTAAGAATATAGCCAGCAGCTACTTTCTTTAAGAGAAACCTGTGATCTCAGCTGCAGGAAGAACAATGGAAACATGCTGTTCTTCTCAAAATGCCCCTGTGGATACAGGCTTCTTCTGCTCTGCTTTTTCATCATAAACTCTCTTCACACCAGCACCGCAAGCCTCAAAGCAGCCAGGGAAGAGCAGGGTCAGACTGGTTTTCTGGGTACCTCCGTCACTTGACACAGGCTGGATATACGCCGGCAGTGTCCGCAGATTGAGCTGCAGGATGACTAGGCTGCCGTTCTGCATTGGTTTTGCCATTCTGGTGCCATGGTCTGGCCGACAGCCTTTAAACCAGATTTCTTGGCATCTTTCCTGGAAGGGCACTCATCCCATATCTCATACCATACAAAGGTAGCTGGGACTTACGGGCAGCCTGAGTTTTGCATACTGTGGACACTGGGAGCTCAGTTGTAATCATCCTGTCTCCGTAAATATGTCCTCAGAGAGCCAGGTCAGGGAGTATGGTGGGCTACATCCTGCTCGTATGACCACTTATTCAAGCAGAATATAGATGCAGCATCGTATTGGGACCTCACTTCTACTTAGGAGAAAGCAACCTTTTGAAAGACAGGTTTCCACACTCTCCATGAGATTTTATGCAGAAGAACTTTTAAAAATTTTTTTAAAAAATTAATTTTTAAACATTTTTAAAAAATATTTAAGTGGGGAAATGGTTGTTAATCCTACAACACTATCTTAAAGTGTAGGACACAAAGACTTCCATAGTTTTAACTACTTGAAGTGTATAAAGGATCACCTATTTTACTAAGATCACATAATCCAAGGAACAGAGTGCTACTTTTATTCAAGACACCCTTTTTAATTAAAATTAAGTCCCAAACTGACTACCTTGGTTTATTCATAAAACCCTAAAAATGTATAGCTATTTTGTGCTTTCCCTGTTAACAAAGTGGTCATATTTGGCAAGACTGTGACCTTCTATGATCATTTGTTTGAGGTCTTCATTGATTGTTTGATGGATATGCTGAAGAAGAACCAGGACCTTTGAGCTGACACCATTTTACTTCAGGATATCAAATGCTAGAAAGACAGTCTTGTTGGCTCCATTTGATGAATTCTTGCAGGTAGGATTCGATCGAATGTGTAACAAGCAGTGTACAGTGACCTGATTATTTATCTTGTCAAATGGAGTCCCTGGACATAACTATCAAGCTGCTGTTGACACTGGAGTATAACCAGCTCTGTATTAAACTGTCCAGCTGTGATGTGGAGACTGCAGAAATTATTTACTTAAGAAGGATAACACACAGTGCTGAGGATGTTTGAACGATGTGAGAGCCCGTATAGCAGTAACTGCTACCTCAGTAGCCTTTCTGAAGGTGTCCCAATCTCAAATTTTCACAAGACTGCTCTAAAAGGTCATGTTTCTATCAGCTTTAGTGCAAATTAATGGAACATGATCAGAATTGGAGGGGTTTTATTCTTAATATTTTCAAAAGCTACTTCATTCAATGTAGCAGGGTATGATCAGCTAATGAAATTTCTAGATCTTGCCTACCAATGGCCCTCTTTAGACTTTAGCACAGTCGTGGTGCCACTGCAACTGAAGAGATCTCCTCGTGCTGGTGCTTCAGTTTCCCTGATAAGGCTTTTTCAATATGCTGTTGAGTTGAGGCAACCATGATGTGACCTCAGTCATTTATGCTAGCTTCAGCCAGTGATACTTGTGCCAAAAAATATACTAAAACTGGGGACTCTTGACATGCCCAGTCTACCTCCTACTGCTGAATCACTGTCATATCTAGCAGACTTATTTGGGGAAGACAGCTGTGGAGGCGGATGGTGACCGGCTACATCTCTGATGTAGCTCCACTTCAGAGTTAACTGAACTATTGACCTGACCCTCTTTGGATCCTGTATAATTACAACAATTAGATAAAACAATAATTAGTAACTTATCTTAATTACAACCTATTCTTATGAAGTACAGCTTGTGCACAAGTCTTCAATTAATTTTAACTACATGGAGAGTTGAGAGAGTCTGTCGTTTTAAGATTATTCAGGACAAAGAACAGATGCTAAATTTCTTTAAACGACCAGTTTAATTTTAGCACAAATTAACAGATATGTTTATTAATGCTCAGAACGCTCATCCTGTTTTTAAAGGATGAGAACTGTAAGTTTGGAGAAGGTGTGCTCATTTTTCATACATAATAAAAATGGTGAATCGCTGCTTTAGAAGCAAGAGATAAGTCTCCCTAAACTGTAGGGTTGTGACCGGGGCCTCCACACCAGAATGGAGAACCCGATAACTTTGTGGTGAGGTGGGGGAAGTGAGACTTTTTCAAAGAGATTTTCTAAGGTGAGACTTTTTGCAAAAATTTGTTGTGAATTGGACCCGATGCAGGATGTCCCTGCAGTTGTGCTTTGCCTCTTCTCCGTCATACTTCCTCTGACAGGCAGGCCCAAGAGCAGCAGTGGCTGCACATCCCTCTAGTGCCACACTTCATTCCTGTGTTATCTGCACAGATTGCTTTCTGCTTGTCCTTTAAGTACTCTGGTCCTCGTAAACTTGTGTACAATCCCGAGCTGTGAAACCATACTGCATTTTAGACACAAGAACCAGCTTGGAGAGGTCCCCGATGTTTGCAGAAAATCTGAGCATCAAAAAATGCTGCATACCAACACCTATCAGAGTCCGTGATTCCTGGTATTCATGGGAATTAATTGGCTGTGCGAAATTTGAGAATTATACAGGTTCACTGCTAGGACTAAGTCACAATTAGTGCCAAGTGCTTTTGCCACTAAAAAAGCCCCATGGATTAGGCCTTTCAGAATAAAGAAAACGTGCTTCTGAACTTTTTGCCGCAGTTGGATACTCAGTCATAGAATAGTCTACATACTGCCAGTACATTTACAATGTAAACGCTTTCTTTTCAAGGTCAGGGTTTTAAAGCACTAGACTGCTATTGAAACTGCAGGGGCAGAGCCTGAACAATTCTCCTGGTTTTCTAAAAATAAGGAGCTTTATAGCTAAACTGCAGGATGTATTTTAAAAGAAAGAGTCTCAACATTTTTCTTTTTACTGCTACTTGTATCCCATCTCTACCAATTTTTACTGCTTTACACAAAGGCACATCTATCGCAAGGCATGGCATGAAATCAACACTCTTCCATTCTAGCAGTTAAGCTCAGTCTTACAACGTTTGTGATGTGCCACAATATTCAAATGCATTAACACAAAACCTGACCCACCAAAGGGAATACAGCTTTACAAATAAAATGACAGAAAGTGAGAATGCTGACTTGCCTAATTCAGACTTCTTAGCTGCAACCACTATGTTGAATTTTACATCTTAAAATGTCGTATTTTTGTTTAAAACCTGCATCCCTCAAATACCTCATGAAATCCTGCAAGACTCTGAGGCATGAATGCAGCAATTGCTTCCTCCATTGTAAATGATTAATTCTAATCAATCAGGGCTTAGTATTCCCAAACCTTTAGAGCTCTCTTGTTTAGCTTCTGCAGCACTTGAAAATGTTTATTGACCAAAGGGTGAAAATGTTTTTTCTTGTTATTGGAAAAGATTTGCTGTTAACTGTGATGCCTTAAAATACTGAGGACTAAATTCTGGTCAGTTTGTAGCTAGGCGTACTGACAGAGAAACAGTGAGGAGTTGGCGCACTTACGAGGTTACCAAAAGATTGTCCAGTGTTGCAAGTAAAAGATCCATACTTCCCTGGAGGCTGTGACAAATGCTCATGTGTTTTCAGGTTTAGAGGACAGCTCGGCATGTACCTGGCTGTTCCTGCTTCAGATTTCAGGGTAAGCTACTTTGGCCATAGTGTGTCTGACTGTTTTGCCCGGCACAGCTGCTGTGCACAGCACAGTCCCAGTGTAAAGCCCCGTGAGTGAGTGCAAGTGCTGCTCGTCTTGCTTTCCTGGTCCTCACAGCACCAGGACTGAAGGAAAAGCAGATGATGGTGAAAACCCACCCACGTGGATAACAGTGACTCATCTCTCATTTTCTTATGCAAGATTTTCTCCTTAGCTTTCAGTACCAGATTTAAAGGTGAAGTACTTAACCTCTCTTTTATACATGTCCGAAGATCTTGTTCTTCAATTCCAAGCAAGTCTAATACTGATGGTCTGTTATCCATCATTAGCCAATGTGGGTAAAAGGACATTTCTTACATACAAACTCTTTTTTTTTCCTAATTTAGTCATTTACTATTACAATGGAGACACATATGTAGATACTGTACATGAACAGTTATTTTTACACAGTATCACACCTTTGATAAAATATCTGGTTGAGCAAGTATGAAAAACTAAGCAAATGAAACCGTGTTGTTTTGTTGCAAAATTTGTAGTTCTAAACATAAAGCTTTCCTTTTTCACTTATCCTAGCTTTTGTCCTGAAGAACAACTTTTTTGAAGTCAGACAGAGTGTGGCAATTTAATTGTCCCAGTCCAAGTATGTCTTAGCTGAATTTAGGTACCGGACTATAAAACTTCATTTTTCTTCTGTAAACATTTTCAGTTGCATCTACATCTTTCAACTTTTTTCTAAGATTTGCAAAAATATTATGGGGAAACTCCAGTAATTCTTTTAGAAATAACAGAATTGTATTTAATGAAATTGCTACAGTTTTTAGGACTAGACTCAACTATTAGTAGTTTTGGGGTGCAAATTATATCATAGAGCTATATTCAATGCATTCTGATTTCATTCCTTCTTGAACCAGGTACACTAAGAAGAAAATGTTTCCATTCTTTACCATGTCCAGAGGTAACATATGTCCAGAGGAGTTCAGTAGTTAGAACGTCTGTTAGGGAGATGAAGGACCAAGACTCAAATTCTTCTTGCAAATTCTTGATCTGAGAAATTTGCTTAAACTCAGCTCTACCAGATCCCCAGTGGCCAAGTTATTTGGTTACTCTGGCTTTCCAAATGTCTCTGCTTAGAGATATTCTATTATGAATAAATAAAAGATATCCCTTAGAGCAGGGATAAAAAAGTTCTCTCTGTCCATCTTCATTAACCAGTATTCTGTATGTTCTGCCTCTTTTTGTTCCCGTGGAAACTATATGAAGCAGAACAGCACCAGTGGGACAGATGGAAAGTTTCATCCCAAAATGACCAAGGGGATGGAAAATGTTGGTTAAAGTTCTTGCTGTGAATGAGAGCAGAGCATGGCTGCAGGATCCTGCTGGAGGTGCACATCTGACCAGAGTTAGGTGCACAAATCCAGGTGGGTCAGCCGCTTTGGCTCCTGGGGCTTGTCCTCTCCTCTGAACTGCAATTGCATCTGGTAAAGCAGCTTTCTCTTCTTCCAGAAGTGCTCTCTGCTCCCACAGGCTCCTAAATCAGGAATGGAGATGGTATTAAATGGCAATCATCTATGAGTAAGATATTTCAGTGACTAAGTTACTTTGAGGATTTATTCACAGCTTTTACTGAAATCAGTGGGAAATGCACATCTAGATTCCTCTGCAAGTCAGCCCTTAGGAGTTTCAATGGGAAAGGAATGTCTGGGCATCATCTGTGTTATTAAATTTTATTTTTGATGCCTCCATAGATTTTATAGTTTTGCAAAAACACGTAGCAGACATGGAATTTATTGCTTATAGTTCATCCAGGAAATGTGTCATAGTACAAGATGGACTGAACATAAAAGATAACTGTTTTGGTTTTGCTTTTCAAATGTTAACAAGTATATGGCAATGGTCTGTAAAACTGTTAAATAGATCAATAAATAATTCCAGTGATAGCATATTGAATTTCAATAGTCAGTGAAAACCAGCACTTTGAAAATGCTGAATTTTGCTTTTCTAATGGCTAAGTCTGTGTCACTTTCCCATAAATACTCAACTTTAGGAATTATCATCAAGGCCTTATTCAACAAGTTTCTAATTTTAACGAATATAATTTACTGCAATAGTGAATTGTTGATACGATACCTATTCTTTATTTCTTGATGAGTTTGACCCATAAATTGATTATATAAGCAAAAATGTGTGCAGAGAATTTTTGAGTAAGCCTGAGGAATAGGAGGGGAAAAAAACCAGAATTTGTTACACTATTGGGATGTAGAACCGAAGGTCCCCTGATGTTTGAGTTATCTGACATCCAGAAAGCTGGCAGCATCCAGTCTTTAGGGAGACCCTCAGCTATCCCAGCTTGCCTGGGTAGGAGGATTTGTTCGAGGACCTTTGCTGTAGTTAGTTGGTGTTTACGTGGTGAGACCTTCAATACTGTAGTGCTGAAGGTTGCAGCACCTAACCTTGCCACCCTGCCGTCTCAGAGACCTGAGGTACAGGATTATGAACTGGAAGAGTCAGACACTAAACACATGTTCCCAGAAGGGGCAGAAGACTTCCAGACCTGATGTGGGAATCACAGACAGCTTTCCAGGAACCAGTGCCTGAAACAATAAAGTATTGCAAAGCACTGATTTTAGAAGAAGTTAACTGAAAATATTAATAACGGACTGCTGTAAATCAATTTGTGTAACAAAAATACTGAATAAAAGAGATAAAAGAGCAGCATAATTTTATAAATGTAACAGAAAGAAGCCTAACACCAAAATTCTTCTTAAAGAACATAAAACCCATTAATAGATGGCTAGCCAATTGGCACTAAAGCTTGTCCAAGCTTTTGCTGTTAAGGTATGAGAAAGTGAGGACCTTTCTGCCCTGCAGGTGAGGACCTCGACAATCACAACTGTTCAGCTGCGGGGGACTGCTGCTGTAGATCTTTATTATCTAATCATTAATACCTTATTATCCAAACATTAATACAGGCTGCATTGTTACAAATAATGCAAGTGGATGTATTCCCAGGCAGACTAGACCTAAGTGCATTAGTGTGTATTCTTGGATTAGCTAAACGAGCCTGATCTTGTTCTGCAGTCAGTCCTATCTGTGCTGGTTCATTCCTTTTTTTATCTTGATTTTTCTTTTCTTGTCATCTCTTCTGACCTAACTTTGGCATACAGACTTACTTTCTGAAACACTCTATGAGGAGGTCCTATAAAATGTGCAAACACCTATTAGCATTACTACATCTCCTCAGGCATACTCTTTCTCCCTTTCTGCCTTATTCTTTATATCAGGATCAATCTTCTTTTTTTTTAAACTGGTATTCGTACAGTACCTAGTCTAATAGGGTTTTGGTGTCTCAGGTGCAGCTGTACAGAGTAGTAACCCAGTAGAATATATGAAGTAGACAGGTGTAATTTAAGGCCCTGGCCAATGAGAAAGGAAAAGAGAAGCTGAGCAAAAGTAGAAAAACCACCGCTACCACCTGAGGTAGCCAGAATTAGCTATTAGACCAGGCACCGGACGTGCGGTGAACAGGGAGCGTACCCATCACATGCGTTCATATTAAGCATGAAATGTATCCTGACAGTGCCAGGAAGCTTACAGCCCTGGGTGGTACCCAAACAGGCACCAGATGAAGCTTCTGTCAGAAGGGGAGTGTTCACTGTGAGCCAAAAGGGGTTCCCACAATGGGAAAATATTTCTAGGAACAGTTTTATAATGAAAACAGAATCATTATGATTTGTTAATTTGGGCATAATGCTCAACAAATCTCCCATGTTTCATGTGTCTGTTGCCAGGCTGGAAATTAAAGAGTACAATTATAGCCACCAGAACACAAAAGTTACAGATATTTCATGCTTTCCTCTCTGTAACTCACTCAATAGCTTCTACAGGTAAACAACCTGGCACATGTAATACTGAGCCTAAAACCTACACTCTATTAGGACTAAATTGTCCAATGACAGCTTTTTACAGCTTCCTTCCCTTTCACAAAAAATAAATGAATTGGCCATGCAATTTGTCTTCATATCATACTGTGTTATTCCTCATTCCTGCATAACATTGTCTTCTCTGGGTAAATAACATGTCGTAAGTCTGTATGTCTTATGGAATTTAGTGCAATTTTTCTAGGTTGGCCGGGTTGTTCTCACTCTGGTTTGTCTCATTCCCCGCCACCCTCCCCACCCCCCAGCCTTCCTGAGTTTTACAATAACACTTCACTGATTTCGTGACCTACTAAGCATGAACATTGTGGAATGTCTCTGCGAGGTGTAGTTCACTACCTATATTTTAATCCAAATGCAGTAGTTTAATAAAAATATTGGGTTCAACTTCTAGACACATAAAGTATTTTAATGTTGTCAATATGTTACTAAAATCACTTAAATCCATTGGGAATTAATTATGTATTTGGAAAGTAGCAAACTCTAGAGGAACTATTTAATGTTGAGAAAAAATATACCAGCCCAATGGCTAATGCAACAACATTTGTAATATAACAGCAATAAATTTTCTGCTTGCATGAGATATTCTGATAAAGCAGAAAACTTATGCTGCTGAAAGTTACTTGATCACCGGTAATCCCACTGCTTCCAGTAAGTATAGTGGGTACCCAATACTTCTGAATAAACAAGTCAATGTGGAGAATTATGTTTTTATCCCTGGCACATATATTTAAACAAGAGTATACACATTCATGGCAGTAATTTTTGCCTGTGAAAGGGCTATATGATTAGGTCTCTATAATAATAATGGGAGAACTATTATTTGCTGATTTTCAGATAAATGTTTATGCGTTCTGAAGTATTAATACCTAATTACATGTTTTATCAAGTAATCAAGTTTTGTTTCACAGTGCAAATGTTTATACCATTCGATTTGGCTTCATAGTTCTTCCTCATTTCTGTACATATATACATTAGTCAGCATCAAGCAATGCAAATTGGCATGAAAGTGTTACCTCACATGCACATTAATATAATTTATTGTCGTGGTTTAGCCCCAGTCGGCAACTAAGCACCACGCAGCCGCTCGCTCACCCTCCCCCTCCCCGGTGGGATGGGGGAGAGAATCGGAAGGGCAAGAGTAAGAAAACCCACGGGTTGAGATAAGAACAGTTTAATAATTGAAATAAAATAATAATAATAGTAATAATAATAATAATGATAATAATAATAATAATAATTGTAATGAAAAGGAGAACGAGAGAGACAAACAAAACCCAGGGAAACAAAACCCAGACAAACAAAAACTAGGGAAAAGAAAACAAGTGATGCAACCGCTCACCACC
>VYZW01023837.1:3589-27675 GCA_013401315.1 Balaeniceps rex
GCTGAACGCAATATGGTTGTGAAGGTAATAGTGGGTGCTTAAGAGCAATTGTCTTGCAAGGCTGATGAGCATGTTCTTGCCTTGTCTCCAGAGAGAAGTCTGCTCAAACACCTCTCTGCCTGCTTGTGGAAACAGTGTGCCTCTTTAATTAGGTGACTACATATCTAGTGGCATTTGGATTGACTCTCTACTCTTAGCCATACCCAGATGAACTCTAGGTTACCTGGGGCAAAATGAGACTCATGGTATTGTCTGTAGCCAGTGTAACACGCCTTTAATCCACATCAGCTCCTGCTGCTGTTATTCTTAAAATCTGCCCAGCCTGTAAAATTTTCAAGCAGTTTAATGGCTCACATCTCCCAGCTCTGGCCCCTGTTCCTCCAACTAGATATTTTGCCTCTTCTGCATTAAACTGGTCAGGATTTGGATTGGTTTTTTAATCTTTTTAAGGCTAGACAAAGTTAAGGTAGTACATAAATGTTTAATAGCTTAACTGGCAGAGCCATTGTTGGGGATGGTAGGAACTAGGGTTTTAATCCAATTGCAGGTTTTCGATATGGATAGTGGCATTTTTCGCTCTTAAATCAGAATCAATTGTTCAAATGTCAAATACTCTGATGGAAGGTAGATAAATGTCATTTTTCACTCTGTGAAGATTCATATAAAAATGTGCTTGCTGGAAGCTTGGTTCAAGCGAGCTCAATTAAATATCAACCCAGCATGAATACAACTTTTGTTTCCAGAGGCCACAGTGATTGAAGTGTGACAGAAAGAGTGTGCTGGGTTGCATCCACTGAACACAGATTTATCCGGCTGCTTGAATGGTCTTTTCCTTGGTTGTTTCTCCCTCTCTGAACAAATACATTTGGCCACGTGTTTGCTTGGGGGGTCAGTTAGATACAAGAAAAACTTCACAGGTGGCTTATATTTCTAGTGACTTCCTAAAGGTTACACCTGGTTTGTAAAGTGGAACAGTAAAACGTTTAGCTTGCTGCTGGGGCCACATCAAAAAAGCGGAAATAACATCTCCCAGTTCATGTAGTTCATCTTCTTAAACCCTTATTGATATTATATCCGTATTAATTATATATTTCATACTTTTCCAACACTCCCACTTTGTCTTTCTGTCAGGAACTGCAAGAGTCAGCCACGCTTCTTTCTTTCTTTCAAATCACTTCATAAGGAGTCTCCCAACAGCACTGGGAGGGACTGGGTGTACATTAGTGCTTAGGAGATGTCTCCAGCACATCCTTATTAGGAGGCTTATCCAGATGGAGCACATACCACAAGCCTTTTGAAAATAGAAGAGAGTTGTGATAAAGAGAGAGGGGGAACAGAATAATCCCCAAGTGTAGATCTCACAGGCTCCATATCCACTAGAAGGCAACGGATCCTCATGGGATCCCCAGGCGACGAGATATTATTTTAATGAAGCTTATGCCATCTGTTTTTCTATTTTGCATTTTTGATTTCTCTTCTCTGCACTGAAATCCCCATCCAGACAGTCTGTCTGTCTTACCTAGCAGTCAATGACCTGACAGTTTGTGTTAAAGCAGAATGGGCAACATGGCAATTGGCTGGAGTGCTGCAGAACAAGCTACAGTGGTGATGAGGGACTGTGGCAGTGGCATATTCATCAGCACATCCACCACACTGGGAGCTTGGCAGTAAATCTCCCCCATCCCCATCTGCAGATGAACATACGGGAGAGAGGCAGACAGACAGACACACTCATAGCAGCCGTCATACCCCCAAGATACCTGTTGCCTCAGATGTAAGCACCTCCTCTCCTTGGACTAGATAGCGAATAAGGCACTGATTTTGGAAGATTGCTCAGTGGGGTGCCTAAAAGCACGTGAAAAATGAGTGTCTAAGCTAGGCAAACTGGGTCCCACCTTAAGACTGAGTGAGCTGCATGCAGATGAGGTCTCCTGCCATATGACCAAGAGGAAGCCTAGTTCATATCGGTGCAGGCTTCAAAGTGTTTATGGTTTTTGGTTTAGATTTTCTTTGCAAAGCTTCTTGTAAAAAAATCACCTGAATTGCAAATGTAGCAGATAATTTTCCTGCTTTCCTAGCTACTGTTTTGTTCCCCTGCCAGCTTAGATCTCATGCTGGTATTTATCTTAATACCAAAAAAGCACAGTGGCTGATGCTAGTCAGCCCCATAAGGAGAAGCAAGTGTCACAAAGTTGCCTTTTGGTGTAAGACGCTGCAGCTCAAGGTTATAATCCACCAGCCTAACCAGAAACTTTCCGTGCTTCAAGAGGCAGGAAGCTGTTGTAGCACTAACAGAGCAGAGCTATTTCATTAGCTAATAGGATACTAACACTTTCCTCCTGCCAGCTGCACTGTAGGATGTTGCTTTTTTTTCTCTAGGAGACTCAGTGCAGATCGCTCTTAGAGCAGGTCAGCCACAGCCCAACTACTGCTGGGAAGGAAATTCTGGTGCCGGGAGCCTTGACAGGGTGAACATAGAAGACTCTTAAGTCACCCCAGCCTGGCCTTTTGGCTTTCTGTATGACAAGAAGGTGATAAGAGCAAGTGAACAGCCATAGTGGGGCCTGAGCCAAGCAGATGGCTCAGGGAGAGGTGAAGGAAGTCTTGGTAGAAAAAGTCATTCTCTGACAACCATAGTGCTCATCCTCCAAGGAGAGATCTCAGATGAGACCACCAAGGCTTCTTGTCTGCTTCTGCTTCTTCCTGTATCAGTCCCGCCTCTCCATCTTAGGATGTATAAACATCCTGAGATTTTACTTGGTGACAGCAGAGGAGTTCATATCTCTGTCTTCCACAGTCTGTAGCTGGGATGGGGATTCCACGTGGAGACACCAATTAGGTGCATCCACTTCCAAGCACTGAGTTATTTTACTTGTGCTGTTGGATCAATTCTTACTTGTTAACAAACAAGATTCTCAAAAACCTCAAGCAATTGGAATGACATTTGCTTAGAGCAAGCAACTCTGGTAGGGGTAAAACAACAACAGAAACCCTGTCGCAAGGAAATATAGCATGTTGTTCCCTAGTGTGCTTGACTTGGACACAACTGAGGATCTAATTTATGACTGGGCCCCATCTGGGTGGAGACTGAAGTGAACAGAGGAGATAATCCATTTGGGGACAGAAGCTGATGACACATCCGTGGTGTTAGCTCTTGCCTTCCAGCCTGCTGCTGTGCGTTCATGGCCGATATTGAATTGCTGTATGATCAGGGAGGAGTAGTACTGGGAATATCAGTCAATGAGCTGAGAACTACAAAGCCCTCAGGGTTCAACATAACAAAATTGGTGCATTTCTGTTTGAAACTTTACAGATGGTCTCTAATCCCAGGAAAGGACAGAGTGCCTTTATCTCCCCATGTAGCTCCTGAGACTGATCTTTCAATTGGTGTAGCTATTTAACCCCTCTCCTAGGGTTGGGTGTCAGTTCAGAGCTTGTTTTAAAGCATCTCCATCGAAGAGCCGCAAAGTGCACAGCAGAGCATCCTATCCCAGTGCTGTTCAGAAGGATGTCTTGCTCAGAGATCCCCTTCCAGGGCTGCTCTTGCCACAGGTCAAGGTGAAAAACTGGTGCTGGGAGATGCAGTCCCAAACAGAGCAGGCAGCAAGCACCTTGAGTAGGCCGAACGGCTCGGTACCTGCCCGCATCTGTGGCTCCTTTTCTGCGTCATCTCTTCCCAGTCTCCTTCACAGCTTGTGACTTCTAAGCTTTTCATACAGAAAACAGAATAATAAGGGGAGGTTGTAGTAGACTGAACAAATCAATGCCATTAGTGTATCCTTTTGTCAGTACCTCAAGTACTGTACTATTCCCAGTTTCTCTTCTGTAACAAGGCGATTAATGCTAATTAGGTACAGCAGCTGTTCTTTCTGGGAAGAAGCTCTGTAGGTAAATTAGGGAAACGTTTTATAAAAAAGCTGTAACTCTTAAGCTAGGTCCCCAGGTTCCAGCTCTATTGACAAAACCGCATATTTCCATATCTATAACTGTTTGGATGGTGACCTCAAGTGACATCATTACCTTAAGTGCACAAAGCCCTTTTCCTCCCCTGGGAGCACCCACTTCCTTGAACACAGTCTGTACTTTGTATGGGGGGGATGAGTAATGTGGAAGCCAGAGCGCAGTGGCAATATAGCACTGCTATTGATTTTCTTCATGAGGATAGAAGTGCAGCCTACCATTTGGAGGTCTCCTGGGGCTTGGGAGGAATTTATTTAAACATTATTTCATGTGTTATTACTCTTTCCATTTATAAGAGAAATTGCGTACGCAGATTTATTGTAGCATCCTTCCTGTAGGATATCTCCAGGTTCTTTTTGGAGGGGATGAGAGAGTGAACAGCTGCATCATGTTAAGGGCCGTAGGGGCTGTCTGCAGACAGAGCAGCAAATATGAGGGCAGAAAAACAGTTGTGACAGGCATATTATTGCAGATTAGTTAGAGGAGAAGTGGAGGGGCAGAAAGGAAGAGGTAGGTGCACGAGACACTGTAGCTGACACAGGCTCAGGTAAACAGTAAAGCCATTAAGAGAAACTGGAACAGAGCAATTCACTGGAGGTCAGCAGAGAGCTCTGGGCAGGAGGGAGTGTGTAAGTGGGTGAGATGGAGGAAAGGGAGGGACCAGTAAGCAAATCCCAGGAGCAAAGCATGAGCGCATGAATATGAGTATGATGTGGCACGATGTTCACCATATGAGCCTAGTCTTTCTGTCACTGCAATTTGCTTGATTTGTTTGGCCACCCCACCAGGGCTTTACTGGCCTTTCCCAGCCCTCCACCATCATACCTGCACCTCTCCCGTGACAAGTTACTGGGTACCCATGCACCTCGGAAGCCGATAGACACACACCCACTCACATCTTGTGTTGCACACACCACTCTTGGCTAATATATCTTCAGATAAGAAGTCGTGAAGGAGGAGGCTGTAAGGTATCTGAATCATTTTGTTGGATCTTACTGGGCCATCCTTTAGCCACTCCAAATTTTTACAGTACCTACAAGTCTGATAGTCTAGGAAAGAGAGCTAATTCTGAAGATCTGCTTCTACACAAATTATTTTACTTTGTAATGGGAATGGGCCAAAGCATCTGCAGTCTGAATGGGGGGTTTGTGCCTGAAGCAGAAGACCAGAGCTGCAAATCACAGGTTCTCTTCTTTGCCCTGACCTACCATAATCTGTCACCTCAAATATGAGAAGCAGCTCAGAAGGTTGTGAGGCAAATTACTGAGATTCTCTCATGGAAGGAAGGAAAAATTCAGTAATTGAAGTAGTGATGAGAATAAAAACTACCTGGTCTAGCAAAGCCTAACCCCAGCAGGCAGCACCACAGCAGTGTTAGGCTGGTAGTGTGTTCAGAGGTCTCATTACACAGTACATATTACTCTCATCACTGTTTTCTATGAAGTATGTAGAGAGCTGGTTTAAAAGAGAGTGATGTCCCCAAAGGTGATTTACACCTCATTCCTGATGCTAAAAAGAATAACATCAACTGAGTTGACAAGGCTGCCTGCTCAGGTGTTGGCATCTTCAAAAAAATCAACACAGAAAAGGGCAATAGTGCTGTTTTCTGGCTTCTCAGAGCCCTGTGTCCTGAAATGTGGATTCCAGCTGATCCTCTGGCCCACCTCAGGGGAACATTTTCCCAGTTCTGAATTACCCAGGTGTTACTATTTCTGTAATTCCTTCTGATGTCTCCATAGGTAGATGAGCTTCTGCGTAGCACTCACGGGAAGCAAGTAGAGCCCAGTGTAATTAGTGTAACCTGGCTCCAGAACAGACCACAGCATCCGCGGACGGTATTGGATGATGCATTTTTTAAATGTGTTTGATTTATTAATGATGAGCCTTAAACTGTACCTGACAGTTAATTGAATTTATTCTGACTACTCAGTGGTGTGAGCTCCCCCTTTGTCTTCTCTGTGCTGCACACTTAGCTCTTAACCGGGAAGGGTTACTGTCTACTTATTGAGTGTTGGGTCTAAAATGCTCCGTCAGCAGATCAGGCTCTATTAATTAGAAATAACACACACTTCTCAAAGGGAAGGGATTTGTGCTGGTATAGGAAGTTCACTGCAATTCTTCTTTTTTAGCTGCTATCCTTACGCACAGAGGATGCTCACAGCACCCTGAAAACTTCGTGTTGCTTCTCTGAGATCTTAAAGGATCCTTTGGAGACTCAGAGCTCAGAAGAACACACAAACCTTGGTGTGCCACAGCAGGAGAGCAGAATAGACGAGGATGTCATCGATATCGTGTGTCCTGTCAGTAGCAGGGTCCTTGTTAGGTGAGGGTACCATGGTGGTCTTGGATGCAGACCTCGGCTGAGCATGAACAGAGAAACATCCAAGGAGCCCTTTTCCTCTGAACCCGGGGACAGTCTTGGCTCCAAGTGTAGCAGACAGCGTTACACCCAGCTGTGCACAGCAGAGCCCCAGTGTGCCAGGCCCAGCAAGTGATGCAGCTAAAGCACCACCTGTGTGGCCAAGCTCTTAAGTTAGAGAGATGTACCATATGAAATGGTGGAGAAGAGGTAGGGTAGAAGCAGCAGCAACAAACTAAGCACAATTTTTGTCCAGTTAGCAACAGTCAGACTTCATCGTGTCCATCAGTTTTGGTTCAGAGGTCTGGGGAGGAGCAATTCCCAAAAGCAGGGGGTACCACAGAAGTTTCTTCTGTGGTTCTTCGCAGAGGGAGGGCTGATTGAAGCAGGTCATGGGGCAATATGGGCCTATGCTGGGCACATGCAAAAGAGGCTGTTGCCTGGGTTAGCAGACTGGTAGAAGCAACTCTACTGCAGCTTCAGCTATTCTCATCATTTCAGCTTGGGGCCAGAAATACCACTAGCCTCTTACACCGACCAACACCACTGCTTTATGGAGAGGTTTTAGGAAGAGGAATTAAACTGCAGTGGAGATGGTAGGACTAGTTGTGCAAAGAGGTTTCTGAATCTTGTGAGTACTGGCTGGGACTAAGAGGGAGCTTTGCCTGTTCCCTGACAGTCGCTCCGTCCCTGGCAGTAACGAGGCAGTGGCCTCTCCAGGAAAGACTGCAGCCCATACCAGTCACAGCCTTTCTGCCCTGCTGTGTGCAGAAAGCCTTCTGGCACCTCTCCTCCTTTTCTTTCAAACCTCAGGCTATTGGCACAGCTGTTTTCTTGTTCTGCTTGGCAGTCTTTCTCTATAAAGCAGGTCTCACTGAAGGAAAATAAAGCTGTTTTTATAGATGTCACATATTTACCAAGATAAGATTTTATTTAAGAAGTTGTAAAGTCACAGCAGTAATTGGACAGTCTGATCCCATTTCTCCAGTTGTTAAACACAACTATCGTTCAAAAAGCTTAATTACTGCCTGAATCATGGCTGAATAGCTTGTGCTAAGGGTATGTACTTATTGCATCGTTCATGGAAATGAGATGCTGCAGTCTGGTACTGTGCAAAATAGCTGTAGTCTCCCTTTTGAAACTTCTTCCAGAGGGAAAACCGGAAACTATTCATCAGATTTTAAAACATTTGAGCATTCCCCAAACCTTCTTTCTAAATTAACCTATAGAAAAAGCATGCCCTATAGACAACATTTGTGTCCTTTCTCCAGGTCCAGTTACAAGGGGAGAGGAGGGGTAACAAGTACGTTCTTGGCAGATAGATCCAAGTCTTCATGTATTTGCTCAAAGAATCATCTCCAGCTTCTCCTGTGTAACCATCACTATCTGTTTGTCCCTGCCTCCAGCCTCAGCATGATACGAGTAGTACACTCCTGTTCTCTCCGCTCCACTTTGCAAACTGCTCCTCTCCCAGGCTTCCTCACACTTTCCATATCAGTGGAATCATCCATCCTCACTTTTTAAGACTGCACAGTTGAGCCATTGCCTCTCACTGACTCCTGCCTTCCTCTTCATGTCCCTTTCACCTGTAAATTCTGCCCAAATCTTTTTCTTTCTTTTTTGTTTCTTAACTATGTGCCTTTTTTTTCCCCTCTTGCTGCTTACCTTGAAGCGCTTGAATTGATTCAGCCTAAGCCTTTGTGAATGGGGAGCTGTTTCAACTCTCTGTCTTGTAAAGTACCACTGTTTATAGCACAATAAAATAAATCCTGTACAGGGTTTTAAGGCAATTCTACTGTAAACCCATATCCATCATGTTATGTTTGCTAAACTTTGATTTTTTCCTACCTTCTGCTTTAAATGCAAGACTATCCCCACTCTTTCCAAACAACCTACATAGCCTTTTTTTTGCTTACTGCTATGAAATTGGTACGATCAACTCAGCAGGTGTTGATGTCTTTTGGAGGGATGATACAGTTCTGTCTAGCTCAGTAGTCTGAAGCTCATGAGCTTAAAAGTGCTTTCTGCCATGAGTAAACGGTGAGCTGGCTATGAGAAGAGAGTTTAATCACACCAGGTGTTTCAGAGCTGCAGGCTGCTGGCAGCCCCTTCGCTGCAACAGAGCTCCCAAGAAACACCAGCCACTCCATGCCAGAAAACAGCCCCTCTCTGTCCCCCGTCACTGCCCAGCCCAAAAGCAAGAGCAGATTTTCAAAAAAGAAAGATTTGCTATGATTTATTTTACATACTGGTTGTAGGACTAGGAACTTGAGAGAAGAGATGAATAGTGCAAGTGAGACAGTTGTACAAGTTCATCTGAGAAACCGTGTTTGACATATTAAATGACACTGTGCTAAAAATATGTCTTGAACAAGGCTAGCATATTTAATATTTAAAGTGATGCTGTCAGGCATGGGTAGTTTGAGTCCAGAATGGAGGCTGCTTTTAAAATCAAGATTTTCAGGTTTTGCTTACAATTTTTAAAGAAAAAACAGGTATCTTGGGCTTAAACTCCCTAGTAAACCCTAGCACTATTTTTTTTTTGTAAGTTCACTAAAAGAATGTGTAACTAGTTGTTCCAACACTGTTCACAAATTCATGTCTAATTTACACGGTGGTTTGGGCTATAAAAAGTTTGGGAGGCTGAAGTCACGAAACAGCTGTGCCTTTTTTAGCTGCAGACTTTCAGCCAGAACATGGAAGACTCAAGTTCAATTCCTTTTTCTGCCTGAATGCTTTAACTACTAGGCTGAAATGTGGCTTTACGCAGCCTCTGATCTGTGGGGCAGGGGGTGAAGCAAAATGTGAAAGCAAAACTTTGACATAGTTATTTCTATGCAGGCAGATGTTAGGTTTTTGGTTCCTCCCAGCTCACATAGCTGACTCACTTCTGCCTATGTGCAGAAGAGCTACAATACGTGACAGTCCTTTAATTTGGCTTTGGGTCCTTTGGACAGCCCTTTGGGTTTCACTATCCTTCACTGAAAGGGGATGATCAGTAACACAAGGAGGTGTTCTTAGCTCCTTTGTTGCCAATGTTCTTCTTTCTATCCGCAATTAAACATTCATGTGCACCAGGGAGTTTCCACCTCCCTAGAAAGTAGTGTCATGACCACATTAGAAAGGCTATGGCTGCTTGGGGTCTCCTTCACTAGGTGAATTGAAGCATCTCCAGGGGGTCTACAGGACATTCATGTGACCTAGAACCAGGCTGTAATCTCCTCTGCTTCAGGGCAGGGCAGGGCACAGAGAGAAAGGGAAAAGGGCAGGAGTAAAGGGGGAAAAGACAGTGCCAGCTGTCTGCATTTATCTGGTAATGATCATCAGATGATGGGAGATAACCAGGATAATCTTGGAGAGTTGTAAGAAGAGTGGAAAAGCTTCATGTGAAACTTCCTCTGTGCTAGTGAGGAATGATATGGGGACAGTCTTTTACATGGGGACAGTCTTTTTAGTAAGGCCTGTTGTGACAGGACAAGGACTAATGGTTTTAAACTAAAGGAGGGGAAATTTAGGCTAGATATAAGGAAAAAATTTTTTACAATGAAGGTGGTGAAGCANAAGGGGATGATCAGTAACACAAGGAGGTGTTCTTAGCTCCTTTGTTGCCAATGTTCTTCTTTCTATCCGCAATTAAACATTCATGTGCACCAGGGAGTTTCCACCTCCCTAGAAAGTAGTGTCATGACCACATTAGAAAGGCTATGGCTGCTTGGGGTCTCCTTCACTAGGTGAATTGAAGCATCTCCAGGGGGTCTACAGGACATTCATGTGACCTAGAACCAGGCTGTAATCTCCTCTGCTTCAGGGCAGGGCAGGGCACAGAGAGAAAGGGAAAAGGGCAGGAGTAAAGGGGGAAAAGACAGTGCCAGCTGTCTGCATTTATCTGGTAATGATCATCAGATGATGGGAGATAACCAGGATAATCTTGGAGAGTTGTAAGAAGAGTGGAAAAGCTTCATGTGAAACTTCCTCTGTGCTAGTGAGGAATGATATGGGGACAGTCTTTTACATGGGGACAGTCTTTTTAGTAAGGCCTGTTGTGACAGGACAAGGACTAATGGTTTTAAACTAAAGGAGGGGAAATTTAGGCTAGATATAAGGAAAAAATTTTTTACAATGAAGGTGGTGAAGCACTGGAACAGGTTTCCCAGAGAGGTAGTGGAGGCCCCATCCCTGGAAACATTCAAGGTCAGGTTGGACGGGGCTCTGAGCAACCTGATCTAGTTGATGATGTCCCTGCTCACTGCAGGGGGGTTGGACTAGATGACCTCTAAAGGTCCCTTCCAACCCAAAGCATTCTATGATTCTATGATATCAACATGCCTGAGTTGGCAGTAAATAGCCTGTAGCATCTAGTGGGTACTTCATTCCCAACCTGTTTCTTTTCTCACCTTAATCACCTTAAGGAAATCCTTTTTCACCATGAGCACAGTCAGGCACTGGAAAAGTTTTCCCAGGGAGGTAGTGTTATCTCCATTCTTGAAGGTTTTGAAAACCTGATTGAATAAAGCTCTGAGCAGCTCACTCTGATCCCATAGCTGATCCTGCTTTGAGCAGGACATTGGGCTAGAAAGCTCCTGAGGTCCCTTCCAACTTGAAGTATCCTGTGTTCCTGTTTCTAGTTAGGACTCCAGTTATTTTTTCAGATGTCATATACTTTCTACTCGCTACTGAAAAAGTCTGTCTAAGTCCTATCTAGTTACTCTCTTGGGTTCCCAACGCAAACACAGTAGGATTTGCAGAGGTAGACTTAGGTAACTTGCACGCACTGGCACAAAGCAGTCCTCTTCCATAAGCACTGGTATGCCCACTGGTAAGCAAGAGAAACCCAATTGCTACTTGATTTTCACTCCGTTACAAATGTTCTTCTTTTTAAATTTTAATTATTCCTCTCTGTTCTTTCTCTTTAATTCACCAAACCTCCTTAATTGTACAGTGATTGAATTTAAGAACATACTGAAACTAATTTTCTCCTTTGCTTGTATCTCTTACTGACTCCAGTGCACAGACAGAGAAATTCATTCTTTTACAGATGTGTTTCCTGACTTGCATTTTATCTGTGGTTCTCCATGCTGAGTGATCTTTTAATACCAGCAAGCAGCTGATGTCTTGTACTCACTCTGTCATAGCAAAACAAGGGCATTCACAGAGTGTAGCGATGGAATATTACAAAGCAGAACCAAATTCAAGGTGGTTGTGCACGTGTTCATGTGAGGTGGCAGCACAGGTGACAATCAAGCAGCTGCTAAGGCAGCTGTACAACATCTCCATTTTGTAGACCAGTTTGAGCTCTTCTTGGTATTGGTGATGTCTCAGCCAGCCACTGGAAAAGGCATTTAAATCTTAGATTGGCAGAGGGATTTTTTTTCTGCTGTGATTTGGATTTTTAAGGGAATTTTGTGGGGAAAGATCATGACCCAGAGGCTGGCCGTCACACATAGATCCCTACCTGCTGCATGCCACCAACAATTACAAGAAAGAACAGAAGAAAAAAAAGCAAATGAATCCTCCCATCCCATATTTTTTCCCATTTGCATCCCATGCATTTTTTCTGTAGGACGGGGGAATAGATTTTAAACAGAGAAAGTTAAAATCCATCCTGGAGAATGAGGTCTACTATTTTAATAACTTGAAAAACACTGTTTTGATCTTCTTATGAGGATTTTAGGGCCGGAGTGGAGGCAGTGGGCAGATGTTGAAGACTGTTAAAGGTGCGGAGGTTGCCTTGGGAAAAAAATGAATACTGGTCGGGAGCAAACTGATGTGTTACCTGTAGCCCAGAAGAATTAAATTCTCTTTCATGGTCGTGGAGTTTGGAACAAAGAGATGCTTGTGAAAAGCTGGTTGTTAGATCTAACAAGGTTACAGAACAATACTAAAACTTTTCAAAGGCGGGATACAACAAAAAAGCAACTTGTCAGACCTCACAGACCATCTCTGTAATCCAGAGGGAGAGTCACAGAATTGTGAAAAATTAAGCAGAGAATGTTTGAGGTTCTAAAAATGAAGATTCATGAGTACCTTTCTTCCGGTCCTTCACCTCAACAAATTATATACTCTGGCTTCCTGAGTATTCATCATGTAGTTAGTGCTCAGCAGTGTTTAATAAACAGGGCTGTTGAAAGCCTGAGCACTCTCAGCTGTGCTCTGTGGAGGAAACGGGGTTACGTAAGGTGGAAGGAAAGGGTGAGTAGTGGCATGTCACGATTTGTAAACAGACACCACTGTAAAACCTGTTCTTTGAGGCAGTCGTTCAAAGCCTCTGGGGTTTGCTACATATGAATCCCTGTGCCAGTCCAGCAATGTCGAAGTCACCCAAGTGACTTTAAGTGGTGGCCTTGGTCCTCAGAGATTTCCAGAGGGAGAGCGTCCATGGGCACCATCTGCCCAGGTGCTGACTTTTGCTTTGTTCGTTCATGTGGAGACTTTTGGCTTCATCTGGAGATTGTCAGATGTACCTGGTAAACACAAACTCTCTCAGGGTGATGCCTTGCCAGGTCCCCAGTACCTTGGACAGTCACTGGTAGATGTTAGTTGACCTTCATGAGGTCGGTTGCAGATGATCAGATTATGGAGCCTGCGGTGAATTCTAAGTGTGATTTTTCACAAGGTCAACCAAAGTAAGCAGAGTGCATTTAACACTGCAAGTAAATTAAGAAAACCATACGGTCGCTGTCCCAGCCACCAAGGCCTTTCCAGTGAGCAAAGTTTGGTAGATTTAACCCCCAAATTTACTGCTGTGTGTTACTGGAATTTGCTCTTGCAAAGCGCCCTCACGAGCACAGAAACAGCAGAGGCACTTTGTTGGGGTTCTCTTCTCATTTATTCCAATTCACTGCTTTAAAGCATCAAATTGATGCAATTTACAGAAGAAAAGACTTTCTGCCTCTGGTTTCCAATACTGTCCTGTCCAGAGGGATGTGGAAGAGCGATGGCTCTCCGTGCCTCTCCCACCAGACACTGCTGCAGAGGTGACGCCGTCACAGCTTCTCTGACAGCTTTGTCACAGCGTGATCAGGAGAGGAGATACAGCTTGCTTTCCCTTATATTTTACTGGACCCTGGAGATTTGGTAGGAAGAAACCTTGTTTCTGTCATTGGGCTGAGCCAATGTGACTTAAGGCACCCAGGGAACAGATGCAGGGGATAGAAAAATGCCAGCTTGAGTTGTTTTTCTGTCTGTCCTCATTTTTTATCCCTGTGAGCTCCAAGTCAGGACACATCCCCTCAATCAGATGGCTTTGCTGGGTTGTGTATTGGGTAGTTGGAAAATGGTGATTCTTCCTCTCATTCCCCCAGTGCACACGCTGACCAAGGAGACACTGTTGAAGAAAGCCCAGCAGATCTCAGTGCCCCCAGATTTTGGCTTAAGTGCCCTCCCTGGAAAGGACAAGGCTGTCAGTCCCTGGGCTTCCTCCACATCTCTACTGGTGCTGACCTGGAGAGAAGTTAAAGGGGTTTTTTTCCCCGAAGCTTGGCATTGCCCTTCCATTCACCTCACAGGTGCAACTGTTAGGAGCCACAAAGGCCTGTTGAAAGCAGAGAGTATTTTCTGCCACTCTCTAGCTCTGCTCACAGCTTTTCCCAATCCTTTTTGAGCACTGAGTGTGCCAGCATCAGTGGGGTGGAGAGACTGTCAAGAAATCTGAGTGTTAAAGCTATTTCTGTTTGGGTCTTGGCAAAAGCCAGGCTCTTTCCAGCATATTGTGTGTGAGAAAGAGATTCCAGGCTTGAGAGAGTCACTGAATGTATGTGTGTACACACACTACGGCTCCTTCATCCTCCCTGCACTTGCTTGAACTTCTTGCCTTGGGGGAACTGGTACCTCATCGCCACTCCCCATCTCCTGCAGACGCCCCAGCCCCTGTGTTCAGAGAGAGTTTTTTGATGTTGCTTCACACTGAAGTTGTCTTCAGGACAGATAGTCCCATCACCTTTATTTTCTGTCCCCGGGGTAATTTGAGATACAGTATGACCTAAAAGTTGCCAATGCTTGTATGGAGAGAAATAATGAGGCAAAAAAGACGACAGTTGATACTACTAGCCCTGCATGCAGTTGCTTGGCAATGGAAATCTGTGTTCTTGATTCAAAACAGATTATGAACAGGAAAATTAGTTTCTTTACAAAAATGCATAGCAAAAAGGAAAACAAAGCAAGCTTGTATCTTTGCAAAGGCGCTCTGAAATCCCACCATGCCTTAAGATAACAACCCCCTGCTCTTCACATCTTTTGCTCTAAATTGGATTCTGTAGGGTTTTGTTCCTTGCACATCCTGCTGCCTGCTCCATCAGCAGATGTGCGGTACCCAGCCAGCATCTCCCCACTGCCATCTCTTCTTCCCTCCCCTTCACCTCTGCCTGTCCACCCAGCAGCACCACCTGGCTGAAGGGCAAGCAGGTAATTTCTTATAAAGCCCTTTAAAAGGGACTGGAATTAGCACAGACTCTGGCAAAGTTTTTATCAGGAAAAAAAAGCTGACCCTCCTCACTCCACTTTTTCATCATTAAATTCAACCCACTTTCACTGTGCTTAAGTGTCTGTGTATACAAGTTAAAGCCTGTTGTAAATCTTAATTATTGAAAGATAATCCAAACTGAAGTTGGAACCAGGAGGAACTGTACATCACTGAAACACCTACCATTTTAGCTGCCTGTACTCCTTATGCACAGTCTGTTTTCTGTCTTAATTTCCTCAGGCAAGGAACTACATGTCTTCTATACACACTCACTAGCCCCTTAGTGCTAGTGCAATAAAGCCTTGCTTGCTGAGACCCTCAGGCTGCTTCTCTCCTCTTCTACTCTTACAACTCTTCTGTTCCTCGCATCTCACTTCCAGCTCCAGTCAGGCAGCCAAAGAGGTAACTACACAACAATAAGCCTTATGTTTGTATGCAGTTGGTGATTTTAGCTCACAGGTATGTATGTGCCAGGTGAAGCTGAACATGCATGCACTGTGGCCCGACACAAACCTGTCCCAGGCGTGCAAGGGGCACAGAAATTAGATAATTCTTGTATTGCTTTTGCTTGTCTCCTCCCTTTTCTCTTAGAAACGCTGTAGAAAATCCTTAGCTTATGGTCTTTTGGTAAGGAAATCCAAGCTGGGATTTTTCCTCCCTTCAGTGCATACATCTGGCCATTGAGGAGGGAGGTAAAAATGTTGGTCTGCCAGAATTTCTGCCTCACTGGGTCATTTAGGAGAGTGGGTCAGAGTGCAGGGGCTTGGCAGCTGCAGCGTTGCCAACAATCTCATTTAGTGTTACGGTGTTCAGAGCAGCAGCTGGGAGGCAAAGTCAGAAACCTCCCCTGCCTGCTGTCTGGGGGATGTGGACTCATTTGCGAATCAATGGGATCTCATCAAGCCTTTAGCTGCTGCAAGACAAAAAAGCATGAGTCTTTGCAAGATTAGTAATGGGGAGGGGTCTGACATTCAGAGTCTAGGTTATACCTGCCTCCCCTTCGCCTAGACTCCCTTTTACAGTCCACCCAAAAGCAGGGTTAAACCTTGCCCAGGCCAGCAGTGCTTTAGCACCCATACTCTCTCCTTTGGGGCTGCCTGTGGTCCAGCGGTGGGCGGCGCTGGGATGGCAGTGCCATAACCGCAGCCCTGAATGGGCACGCCTGACAGCTTGTGTTAGCAAACTGTTTCTGAGCATCGCTGCCCCATGCCCTGTCCTGACAAAGGGTAATGAAGATGTAAAATACATCAGCGTTAAAATACTAAACCATGTTTCATTGACATCAGAGTTCTATATTAAGAACTGTCATCATCTTTACCTGTATGTTACTGCTATTTTCAGCATGAGTCAGGCTTTCTGAGGCCCTCTGAGTTCTCCCTGCCACTGGAACCACCGCTCCTTTGACAGAGGCTTCAGCTCAGCAGTGCACACATATGATTTCCAGCTGCGGGGCTCTGCAGTTTGGGATGACATCTGTCATCCCCCAGACCTGCTTCCCCTCCTGCAGCACTCAAAGCAGCTGCAGCCAGCAACCTTGTCTTTCATCTTGTCTTTCAAGCCCCTTTCTCAGGGATTTCAGCAGGGGCATAATTTTTCTCTGGCCAGTCCTGTTTACCTCTGCCGTTCAAGGCACGGCTGTGTTTTGCCACCAGTTGCTTTGAGAGGTGGAAGGAAAAGGCAGCTGCCAAACCCTCAGCCCTGCACGTGGAAGGAGGAGGACATTAAGGTACATAAAATAGCTGGCAACGGCATCCTACCATCGAGTCCGCCATCCTCTACTGGCTAACGCTGACAGGTAGCAGCCCTACCTAAGAAAGGAGACAGGACAGGAAAAGGTTTGATAATTTATGATAGCTTAGGACTAATCCCTGAGCCCAGTTCTGATTTCTCTACCGAAGCAGGGTCTGAGCTGGAGGAGGAAGGTAGCAGCATCCTGCCCCCTCTGCCAAGGCACCCTACAAGGAACAGATCATAGCACCTGGTGAACCCCATCCTTCAGAGCATGAGTGAAGGACAAAGCCAGAGATGAAGGCATGGGCTTTCTCTAAACTCTTTGCAAAGAGAAAGAGGAAAGGAGTTCCCACTGCTCCCTGGGGTGGGCCACCCACCCAAATCTAGGTGAGAGCAGCGTGGATATCAAAATGACAGGCTAGGCTCTTCGAAACTGTACTTGTGAGGTCTGCAGCTGCCCTAGATAAACCCTGCCTGCCTCTCTCTGCACTGCCTGGCGAGACTTCAGAAGGGAGGAGTGGGAGTCTTTGAGCTGTACCAGGTCTAACAACTGGGTTACAATGCCGAGCTGTCCCCAGGGGCCACCATGCCCCGGTGATCTGGCAGCAGCCCCAGGTGCCACCCAAACAGCTTTTGCAGGTACTTCTGGAGCAGGAGAGAGGTGTCAGGGCATGCCACATGCAAGGGCTCACACAGGGATCGCCAACCCTGCTCTAAGAGGAAATGTATTAAATGAGGGGCCACTATCCCTCTGAAATAGAATTCCTGCCAACCTAATTAATGAAAGCTTAATCAGCAGATTGGTTAATCATAAACTTATTAAATAACTAATTGAGCTCTAAGGCTGGTTGTCCAATTTCCGGACAATGGCAATCTCGCTAAGGGAGAGATCAGGTCAGTAATCCTGTTAAGGGAGCAGGTTTGCTGTGCAGGACAGCTCTCTGGCTGAGCTGCTGCTGATCCAAGTACCCAGGACTGGGGCTGATAAATTGAATAGCAGGAAGAAGCACCCTGTGCTGTACATATGCTGTTCTCCCATAGAGATTTATACTAAACAGGCAATTCATCTAGTGAAACAATGCCTGAAAGTCCTCTTCTGGGGAGCAGAGTATTTGGAGCGCGACATGCTAAGTTAGTAACACTCTTTCTTTCCCTTTTCCAGGGAAGAAAACAGTAGGTATCATACTGCAGAGCAGGGATTTCTCAGAGCATGGTGGGGTGAGGGGTATCAGCATGTTAACCAGCCTGGTTGCCTTTCGCCATCTGCTTTCATTTTATTAGATAGAAAATATGAAATTTTGTTTGAAATGCATAGGGTTGTAGAAACCCAGTGTGGCACATGATAAAACAGAATGGATCAAATATATGAAATTTTACTGCTAAATCAAAGCCAGAAACATGGCTGGGACTGTGAGCTGCAGTCCAGTCCTGGGAACAAGAAAAGTCCAAGGATCCTTTCCAAGCAGGATGCTGGAGTCAGTGAGCTGCAAGTCCCTTCCAAGCTCACATGCTGCCTGTGGCATTAGCACTTCTGTCCTTATTTGTTTTGGCTACTAGATGGGAACTCAACAAGTCATTCGAAGAAGTGGTATCTGCCAGCCAGTGAAAGCTTTCCCAATTGCAACATATTAAAAATTAATTAAATCTGTAGTTTATATAGGCTATAAAACATGTGCTCTCTGCTATAGACCAATCATTTAGTGTGTATTTTAGACTCATGCAAGCATGAACATTTGACTAAGTGTGTATGCAGTTCAAGCCTACTTATGTCAGACTCTATTCGAGTGGTTTTTATACAAATATGCACTATATGATGGTCTCCTGTGTAACTGAAGGCTGTGAGTATTAGCTGAGCAAGTTTGTACTGTTACTCTCCTAAAGACACATCACACTTCCTACATGCGTTGGTGACCTTAATGCTTCTTCGCAGAACATCAGGACCCATAACAAATGTGATGTGGGCACTAATGTTAATTCTGTTTATCTGGTAGATTATGCCCTTAGCATAAGTGATGCTTTAAATGGAGAGCTATTTAAATGAAGAGAGTTAAATTGCACTTAACAGACTTCCTTCTTTTTCTTTTTTTTTGACTTAAACCTGTGTTCAGTTGAGTAGAAATGATGAGGGGGCATTTGCAGAAGTTCTTTCCAGTTGAAATAACTTAATTCTCTCTGTCCCTTTAAAATATGTTAAGGGAGAGGGTAGCTCAGTTATGTGGATTATATTTTGTAGAGTTCAGTTTATAAACTGAAAATTTTTAGCTGGGCTTGTCAGGATGCAAACATTTCCCCGGATATCTAACTTTGTTCTTCTGGCTGGCAGGAAAAATATTCTTTGAAAAGTACATGAAAATACCAAATAAATCCCTTTCTGAAGGTAAATGTGAAAAACAGAAAAAAATGCATTTAAATAAAACTGATGCTGTTCATATATTCTAGTTTTGACAGTGATAAATGAAATCTTTATATGCAGTATTTTGCAGCCATTAGGAATAAAAGCCTCAATCCTTAAAAATTAAGGGAAAAAGCACAGGCTGAATCACAACAAAATGCCCTTGTGAGCTGGGAGCTGTGACAATAGATGCCTTTGAAATCATTACAGAAAGATGTTAAAAGATGAAGGGAGATTAATTGCTGCCTGCTGCTACGTAGTCGCAACCTGTCTAAATAAAATGGCTGCAGAGGCAGCTCAAGCAGAGGACTGGGAGCCAGGAATCCCACTTCTCTGCTCCCCTTCTGTCACAGATGCTCTGCATGGCTTTAAGGTAGACCAGTTAAATAGTTTCTCCCAGCAGTAAAATACTGGTTTACAAAGATGATTCGCAATTATGTCGTGCCACGAAGTGGTAAAATTCTCTGTGTTCAAAATAGTAATTTTTTTCCCTAAAGTGTACGGCCATAAGGTTTTCTTTGCTAGATGGCTAACTGCACTGGATGCCCTGCTCTCCTGCACGTCAAAGCCCAATAGTGGATATAAACAGAGAAATAAACATTCCTTTCTGTAATCACATGAGGGTCAAATAAATGAGCTGTGGGGCTGGGATAGTGCGGCTAGGGGACAGGGACATGCAGCTGGAACATAAAGCCACTTTTGGAGGTGCTTGTGGTGTAAATAGATGATAGCTTTTGTCGAACTGGAGCAGTCATTTACTTGTCCTCCTCTGTGCTAAGGAATGGCGTGGCGCTTTGGTTCGGTGTGTGTTTTCTGAAGGGAAACGCAAAAAGTAACATCATCCAGGCCATCAGAAATCTCTCTGTAACTTGTGCAGGCAACGCTCTAGGTGCGCGTTACCCCAGAACGAGCCCTGCCCTGCTGTGCATGCAATGCACTGACTGCTTGTTGTAGTAGGTCCTATATGAGAAGTTAAGAGCTGCATCCTTGAATAAGAGATGCAAACATCATCTTTGTACTCCCTAGGTCATTTACCAGTTCTTCGTCTGGTCAGGCCTTCTTGGGAGCCGAAGGGAGCTTAAAACCACTCAAAGCCCGTTGGTGTTTGTGCCAGCTCTCAGCCATGCCAAAGGGACAGAGCAGCAGCCAGATCAACAAAACATAAGTGCAGCTACTTGGATGTTTAAAACCTGGTCCAAGAGGGACCTTGGAAGACAGATTTATACGCCGGCTCTTGCTAGCCAGTTCTCACAATTGGACGTAGTTCACCAATTTCCCCAAGTTTGGCTGGGTCAGCAAAAATAATGCGCTTCAGCTAAAAATACTGTGTCTTGCCCAAGTTGGTAGTTGGATGACTTAGCTATCTGACCCTTGCTTATCTGAACAGTCTTCTCTGAAGCTGGGTAAAATAACCCTGATTCAGATTGCCTGTCCTGAATAATCAACGCTGATGCCCAGTGCATATCAGCTTGAAACCATATTGCCTGTATTCAGAGCAGGGGGCTGGCTGCAGACAGATCCTTTTTGTTTCTGCTACCCCTGTTTAGTAAAAATCACTTTTCTTTTGCCTTTCTTTGCAATGCAGGGAGGCACAGCCATCAGCTGCGCTAATGCCACCCACGTGGTCGCAGTTACACTCTCCAAATCTCCCCAGGGAGCACAGCCCTCACCGGGATCAGCGTGGCCCTGGCACACAGCTTTCTTATACCTCCCTTTCTATACAGACTGCAGGCAAAGCCCCTATTCATGTATGTACCCTGAAATCTCTCCAAGAAGCGACACAGTCCTCTCTGACAAATACTCTCTGTCAGAGGTGAAAGGTAGTGAAGGTTTCAGTGTTAACTAGATGCATGCTAATGTCCCCGAGCTAAATGATGCAAGTGAGCTGAAATCAGGAGTTGGGCTTGAAGTGGAAGTTGTAGTCAGCACTTCATTGTTTCTCCCTCAGTTTGCTCACGACTCTGTTCATCGTTCAGCGGGATCTGAACAGACAGATTAATTTTATTTACTGTGTAATTTAAATTCTTGGCTTGCTTGAAAAGGTAGAATTCATCAGGGAATCACTGCAGTCCTCAGCCTCTGGAGCGGTTCAGCTGACCGTGGGGGACAGAGAGGCAAATACATCCCAAAATCTCATCTCATAGACCTTGAAGACGAAATAATACAGCTCTGTTATACCAGATTAATTTCTCTTTGCCTTCCCACTGCAGCAAGTCCCATGGCCCCACACTTCACTGTCCCCATAGCAGGAAGCTCCGTCTCCTGGTCAGGCAGGCTCACAAGCAGTTGAGTTAGCAAGGTTCAGCCAGTGGCTCTCAGCAAAGAGACGGGAGCAGTCAGCATCTGTGTGCTTCCAACCCACAGTGCAAAGGAAGCGAATCAGCCTCGTCTGCCGCTGAATGGCGTTTGTGCCAATCAGGCTGCCTCGGCTTGGGGGGATGCATATAGTCAAGCACAGTGGCAGTGAGAGGCGATGGCATCCTAAACTATTCTCTACCCACCACTGTCTGACCATAGCCAGAGTCACTCACTATCTTGGGAAACATGGAAACCATGGATTTGGAGGGATCTGACCCTGACCCTCCAAATAGCTCTTCAGCATAGTACAGGGTGATGTTCACCAAATTCCTGGGTTGTCTGCTTTGCCTGATATCGCTGCAGGAGACTGAAGCATATGGCTACTTCTGCCATTTCTGTTTTGGGGCAGAGTGTAGGCAAAACCAATGCCCCCCTTACACAGCAGCATGTACGAAAGAAGCTGTTCAGCATTTCGTTTTTAAAAAACAGGAAAAATTATTAAAACTGG
Source organism: Balaeniceps rex (assembly GCA_013401315.1). Taxonomy (NCBI): domain Eukaryota; kingdom Metazoa; phylum Chordata; class Aves; order Pelecaniformes; family Balaenicipitidae; genus Balaeniceps; species Balaeniceps rex. Next base: position 25,296 of record VYZW01023837.1, read on the forward strand.
TTATGATTTCATTTAAACACTGAAACCAGAGGAGTAATTGTAAGGATTTATTCAAGTCCGATTTTTAACATAGACGTATTCATGTTAAGTCCATTCTGCTTCACATGCTCCATTACTATTTTCCCTCATGATAAAGCAGCAGGACACATCCAGCCAGCTGAACAGGAAACCATTTTAAATTGCACTAAGTAATACAGCAGTGCTTGAAATCATTCATTAGGGCTGTAGCTGTTCCCCGTGGTAAGGGGAGAATTCAGCCCCTCTCAACTTAGACGCAACTTTCTCTAACGGAGGTTCCCTGTGGGAATGTGCAGTTATTTGCCCGTCCTCTGACACATCCTAAATCAGGCAGGCGAAAGCACAGCAGGGCAGGGACGGTTTGCTGAGTGCTTAGCATGCTGGGGCACCATCTTACTGAGGACCTTTGCGTGCAGCTGTAATACGAGACCATTGCCAGGCAGGATGCAAGGCTGGGCCAGTTATGGTCCTGATTGTGTCTGCAGCATGCATTTCCTTTGCTCCTTTATACTTGGGCATTATTCCTGCCTTACTGAAAGCTCTGTGGGCTTCTTTGGCTGTTTTCCTGTCACCAGCTTCCTTGAAGCAGCACTTGGAGCAGATGATGAATGGCTCAGATGGGGTCAGCAAGCAGAACACGCTAGTGTGAGGCTAGCACGAAGGTAGCAGCTTGCTCGCTGAGCAGATTAATCTTCTTTCTTTAAATGATTTTAACGTCATAAGGGTACAGAGTGTCTTAAAGATGAAGTGACAAGGTGGACAAGAAAGGAGGGGCAAGATGTGATGTGGTTGGCAGATCCAGACGAAAGGCTGTCCCGCACGCTGTTCAGAGCAGTCTAGAGGTGTCAAAAGAATCCTGGACCCCCTCGTCACATAGACACGCACGCACACACACACACACACACACGAACGCACACACGTGCTGCTCCATGTGTTCCTCTTCTGACACAATGTCCAGGATTAGCTTAAGGGGAACTGGTGCAGACAAATTCCCCAGTGTGTCAGGCTGACAGCAGAGCTGTCTGTGTTCTCCGAGCTCTCCACTGAAACAGAAGCTAATGCTGCTTTGCTCCACCCAAGCATGGAGCCAGGTAGATTGCCTGTGGTGGGTTGACCCTGGCTGGACACCAGGTGCCCACCAGAGCCACTCTGTCGCTCCCCTCCTCAGCTGGACCGGGGAGAGGAAATATAACAAAAAGCTTGTCGAGATAAGGACAGGAAGATCACTCACCAATTACCGTCATGCACAACACAGACTTGACTTGGGGAAATTAGTTCAATTTATTACCAGTCAAATCAGAGTAGGATAATGAGAAATAAAAACAAATCTTAAAAACACCTTCCCCCCACCCCTCCCTTCTTCCCGGGCTCAACTTCACTCCCAATGTCTCTATCTCCTCCCCTGAGTGGCGCAGGGGGACAGGGAATGGGGGTTGCGGTCAGTTCATCACACGTTGTCTCTGCCACTCCATCCTCCTCAGGGGGAGGACTCCTCACACTCTTTCCCTGCTCCAGCGTGGTGTCCCTCCCACAGGAGACAGTTCTCCATGAACTTCTCCAACATGAGTCCTTCCCATGGGCCGCAGTTCTTCATGAACAACACGTGGGCTTTTCTCTCCACAGGTCCTGCCAGGAGCCTGCTTCAGCGCTGGCTTCCCACGGGGTCACAGCCTCCTTCGTGCATCCACCTGCTCTGGCCATGGGGTCCTCCATGGGCTGCAGGTGGATATCTGCTCCACCGTTAACCTCCATCGGCTGCAGGGGGACAGCCTGCCTCACCATGGTCTTCACCAGGGGCTGCAGAGGAATCCCTGCTCTGGTGCCTGGAGCACCTCCTCCCCCTCCTTCTTCACTGACCTTGGGGTCTGCAGAGTTGTTTCTCTCACATATTCTCACTCTTCTCCTCTGCCTGCAGTTGCACAGGTTTCTTTCCCTCCCTTCTTAACTGTGTTATCCCAGAGGTGCTACCACCGTCACTGATGGGCTCGGCCTTTGCCAGCGGCAGGTCCGTCTTGGAGCCAGCTGGCATTGGCTCCAGTCAACATGGGGGAAGCTTCTAGCAGCTTCTCACAGAAGTCCCCCTGCTACCAAAACCTTGTAACGCAAACCCAATACATTACCCAACACAGCAACCCTGCTAATGATCAGACAGGATCTTCAGACTCCTAATTGAGCATACTTCTTAATGTCAAAGGCACATGCAGGCTGCTTCATGCCCTCCCAACCTCCTCTGCTCTATCCTGCTTCTTCAAGGAAGTGTCTGTCTGGAAAATTAGTGAAAAGCCAGCAGGAACCTGGATTTGGTTAAAGCTGTCTCTCCCCCAACTGTACCAGCCCTGCTGGTATTGCTAATGATTGCCTG
>VYZW01023839.1:274-15269 GCA_013401315.1 Balaeniceps rex
CAAAAAAACTTTTGCCACTAGCAGCTTTCCTGAGTCCCGCAAGCTTGCTTGCTGATAGCACACAGTTATGAGACATCACTGCCTTTCGGGGGGGGAAGACTGGAGATTTGAGACAGCTCCATAATGGCAGAAATGTCATTCTGCTAATTAATGGAGCAATTTAGGAAAAAAAAATCAGCAATATTGACTTCTAATACATTTGATCTCACTGAACTGCATTGTGCTGTTTAATAAGGTAGAAGCTTTCTATTTGTGTAAAATAAACATCATGAAACACATGAAACAAAGGGCTGTTAATTAAAAGATACTCCACAGTAAGACCATCGTGTTTTAAAATCTACACTCAGGAAGTAGAATGCGTAGTAAACATTGCTCCCTAACATTACTGTAGCACCAGCCGTCATAAGATGAACTGCTCTTCTCTTACCACTTGGTTTTGCTGCCTTTAGCAGCCTTCCAGCTAAGACCTGGACANCCTCTAGCAGCCTTCGAGCGAAGTGCTGGACACTTCTAATCCTCATTAATTTAAACTAAAATAAATAGATCAAAAACATAATACATCTAAGTGGTACATAAATTTAATAGTCAATTTTAGCTTCTCTGCTAAATTTGCTTATGTTTCAGAAAAAAAGGGGGGAGGGAGCTTCTAGGCAGTTAAATTCATATTCCTACCTTTCTAAGCAGTATATCTTATGATGTCATGTTCCAATATTTATCTGTCCCTATAAATTGCTTGTGGCTCACAGCAGGCAGTATCTGCTCATAGAAATTCTGTGCACTCACATATATAGGGGCATAAAGCGCCTGTTCCAATGTTTTGGTAGTTCATTTTCTGCAAGGGTGACATTTTGAGCATTATGCACTATTCCTATCCAAATTCAACCAGTTTATGTGGGTTATATCATAGCTAATGGATATTAGTAACTTACAGATCATACAAGTACATTACTAACAGCTAGTTCTAATTCAGGTTTCTGTAAGATTATGTATGTGTATTTAGGAAGCAAAATGAAGGACAGATACCACAGCACAGACTCTCAAAAGCTGTTTTTCTTGTACACAGTACAGCAGCAGATATTCCAACACCTAGGAATATGGCACTTTCACATTACAGAAATACAAACTTTATTTCTTTTGATTTGTAAAGTCTCTGAAATACCCATAAATGTGTGAATATAATGGACGGAAATTAAACAAGAATAAAATGAAACATTTGTACTGGAAGCTCAGCGTTCTCTGTCTCCCTGGCTGTAAATGAAGCTCCATGGTCTTTATGTAACCAGGCTCCTATATCCCAGCCAAGTTTCAAAAAACAGCTATACCCAGGACACAACAAAAAGAGAATCTCGTTTCTCCAGAAAGAAAGAAAGGACCAGATACTAAATCTGTACATATTTATGGATGCCGTGGTTTCCATTACAAAAAGGATACTGACTTTCATGGGACTAATCCTGGTATTAATAAGGACTAAGACATAAATGTTGACAGGTCTGGTGTCTTGTATCCTGCAGGTGTTGAGAGGATTTCTCCCCACCTACCCCCTGTGTGCAGAACTCAGTAACAGAAGCAAAGATTCCTTCACAGTACCTTTCCTCAGCCACTAAATCCAAACAGCATCCTCTGGAAAGACAGGCTACTTACATGCCATAGTTGGTCTCTGACATTGTTGTTTACATGTGTAGTCACGCTGTGGGAGAATTTTGGGACCAAAGAATATTTTTCCTACCTAGCTGAACTCCTTCTCTCACTGCATGCATCTTACATGGTAAAAATGGAGGCAGGAAACACCCCTTTCTCTCAATCAGAATATCCAAAGACAAGGTTAGACTTTGAAGGAGAGACAAAGAAGGATGTGAATCCACTTCTGATAATATGTCTCAGAGAAAAACAGTAACAGTTTAAGTTTCTCTCTACCTTGACCTCTACCTGTTTAAATGTATTGTGCTATTTTATTAATTTAAGTGTATTAATTATTTTAGATGTATTAATTTAAATGTATTAAATACATTGTGGGGGAACTGCAAGTAGAAGCTTACTTGCAACTACTCAGAGGAGAGTCTTCAGACCTAATCAGACCAGAGAACCGTAAATCAAGGTAGCAGATAGAAACCTCATTGCAAGTTCTTGCATGAGAAAAGGACAAGCTTTAAGTCAGCTGACAAACTGGGAGGAACAGGAACTCACTATCCACTTCATTACACTATGGTATGCACAGAAGGAGAAAGAAAAAGGAGTCTGAAGACTGCACCTAATACACTGCTAGAGTAAAAAACAAAACAAAACAAAACAAAAAAAAACACCAAAAAAACCTACCAAAACAAAAACCCCCAAAACAAAAAAACAACCAAACAAAAATCAAAACACACAAACAAAAAACCAACACCCCCCACAAGAACCAAAAAACCCACACACCCCCAACCCCCCCAACAAAAACACAAAAACCCCCCCAACAAACAGAACACACACCTTCAACATTCACAGCATGAACAGATGAATAGACACCTTAGAAAAGCCTTCAAAACCAAATCCTTTTCCACAGAATTTGGAGGGGTTAGATTGCTCCTTCCTTCGCATCCTTGAGTAAGGACTGCTGCACAAGTTCCATCTCTGCCTGAGATACCGGCTGTAAGAGCAAGCCTGTGGAGGCAGCACCTGAACTCCGTACCCACGCAGCTCAGAAACACTGCGACTGAGAGTCAGAAGTCTTGAAGCAGGCAAAGGAGTCTTTCCTGAAATAGGCCCTTCTCCTTACTGAAACTATTGTGCCAAGAAGTGATAGTTAGCCTGCAGTGTAAGACACAGAAGCCAAGAGAACCCTAAACATGAAAAGTTTAGGCTAGTTTCCTTGATTTCTGTACAATCTCCATATTCAAATCTCTCTCAATGATGAAATATAATTGTCAAATTAAAACTCTTCAAAACATATCCATAATAGTGACACTGACCGTCTTTTCAACTGTTGCTATACATTTGGGAACCAGCACGTTGCCCTGTATTGTTTGTATAGCTTTTCCAGCACAAATCTTTAATCAGACTTCTGACAAATTGCATTTTACAAGTCTGTAAAACAATCTAAGGATGCAAAAAGAAAAAAAAGCAGACTTATAAAAGGTAATATATTTTGATTTATTCTTTTATTTCTATATGTAAAGGGTGTTGTGCACTTATTCTCTCCCTTATTCACTTTTCTTTAATCTAGCTTGCCTAGAAGAAATATAAAGATGAATGAGGCCCATTAGTTAAAGGTATTATTTTTTACAAACATAGTATTTAGTTTCTCCATCAACAGTATTTGATGAGGAATAAAGAAATAGCAATTCAAGATTTTCTATTTTAGCTGAGCCAACAAAAGATAGCTACTGCTAAAGAGAAAAAGTGTGAACAGCTAAGCATGCAAGGCATGTAATTGTTACTGCTAAGTCCAAGCAGATTCATTTATAGACTATTCCCTCCAGGCACTGAAGTCATATATTTAAAATGAAATAATCAGGATGTCAATATTTCTAGATCAGTTAAAATACAGCGTGTTGGAAGTACCTCTGAATTATAAACTACATTTTCTTTTGTTTGATTAAAATAAACTGCTGTATGAAAGAGTTGCCATACTAACTGCAGCTGTCCAGCAGCAAAGATGCTTTCAAATAATTATCTTTGCTGATTCTGTAAGTGTCAGTTTAACTACACTTTCAGTGCATGATGAGGTGAACTCGTCAATATGAGTATACAAAAAGCAGAGTTTAGCATGGTTAAAAGATGCCAGTTTCAGGACTGGTTCTGGGTACATGCATCCACAAGCAGGTCTGGGGTTTCTTTACATGCACAACAGTGTCTACTCTTGCAGATGCTGCTCATGTAATTTGCTGTGGGAGACTCATTCCGCTTCCCCTGGGCGCTTCGCTCCACTTCTTGTTTTGCAAAACAGCAAAAGTTTGATAAAAATTTACTCATGCTAACGAACTACTCCAGATAACATGCACCTTTGTGCACAAGCATGAACCTGAGAAAAGTACTTCTCTAATGAAAGAGTATACCTTGTATGGGTTCATTAGAACAGAATTATGAGTCCAAAGAAATACGTTGTCCCATATCGCTACTGTACACACTTTAAAATAGTTAGCAATAATTATTTCATCTTTGGTCATGTCAATTTTATTAAAAATACCTAGTTTGTCTACTGTACTGCTAGTGGCACCTTTTTAAAATTTATTAAAAGAATAGAACATTTGCTTGCTGCTGCAAGTGATGAGCAGACAGGGAGAATTGTTGTTTCCTCTTTAGCAAAAAACGCCCGTGCTGTTGTTTGTTGCTAGCAAACATATGGACAAATCAGGAAAAAGGGTATCAGCAGTCATATGGTCATAAAACTGGAATACATGAACACCCCTATGATGTAGCTCAGTGCCTTTCTTGATTTTTTAAAGCCAAACTCCTCAAATTCATACCAATCATTTGAGAGGAAGATTGCTAGAGAAAGGAATATGTAAATAAGGCCCTGTCATCACACCCACCAAAAAATCTAGCTCAATTCTCAGGCAACGTGTATGCTCTCAATTCCCAGTCCTGGCAACACCACTAGTGACAAGCCCTGGAGCCCAGAAGGAAAAAAGGATTGGGGGGGAGCATCAAGAGAGCCACATCAGTCTAAAATAACAGTGCTCCCCTCTCCTCCAGTGAAAAATGTGAATGTTGTGTGTCAAAGACATTCACAATTCACTTTTTTCACAAATGAACTGTGATTTTTTTTTTTTAGTCACCCTTCTCCTAATAATATATAGACACAAAGTGAATAAATATAAAAACTCATTTAAATCTTGTTTCCAAAAAAGTCAACCAGTTGTTTTTACTGTAGTGATTAATCGTGTTCCCCTGTCAAATGCACAAATAAAAGCTATACCTCTTTATAATATAATTACTTTGAAATACATCCCCTAGTCAGTGTAGCTTTAGAAAAACAATTTGTATATCACTCAGATACACAATTAGATTAAAGCAATAGCTCAAAGATCACCTCATTAAACATCAAGATGAGACTGGAGGCTATAGACCTTCTTCAGTGAAACAATCCAGCCGTACACTATCGTGTCTCATCACTGGACCCAGCAATGCAGACTGTTTGCTATGTGGCAAAGTAGCATATTCTAATTTGTATTCTTACAAAGTGAGAGTCAGCTTCAATTAACAAACTGATTACTGAGTTCCTTCAACTTTTTTTTTTTTTTTTTAATATTGCCATTCATTTCTGCAGTGGCATGAATTTTAAGATCTGCAAGAGGCAGTCACCCATCAGCTGTCATTGACTAACACAGTCAAAAATCAGTCCTTAAATTCATAGTGACATTCTGCAAAAGTCTGCTAATATCTGTAGCTGATGGTGACAACTCATAAAAGAAGAATCTGTCATCAAAGCTAGTTCTCCAGCACTGCCCAAAGAGCTGCAATACTTGTGATTTCCGCAAAGGAAGCACTGCTTCAAGAACAGTGGCCTGAGTGAAGCAAGAAGTTCGTAGTAATGCCGCAGATCTCATTTATCACGTCGTGGGCGTGTCTGCATCATCAGTGGGACATAGTGCCCGTGGACCACAGCTTCCTCGAGCAAGCACCAGCCAACCCAGCAGGTCCACACAGAAAAGCACCACAACCAGCTCAGAGGTAAGAATAAAGGTAGTCAAATCAGTGCAGCCTAGGACCAAGTTCCAGCAAAATCTCAGCTCTTTTTTCTAAATCCCTTTTTCTCTTAGCTATCCCTTACCTCTTCAGCCTTTTTGGATCCTCCCAAGCCCCAGATTCCCACCTCTAGTGTTCTTCCCCTCACAGCCAGTCTCCTGGTCCAGTCACCAGAGCACCTTCCCCCACACATTGCTTGGGACATCCACTGAACTGTGATCCTCAGTCTGGCCATCAGAAGTCAGCCTGAGGTGGCAGAAGGAAGGATTCTCCTCATCAGACAGACTATAAAGCCAACACAGTTTTTCCTTTACAAAATAACTTTAGTGGAAAAACAAAACAGTAATCATTGTTTGCAAATAAAGGTCTGAAAAGTAGAGAAAGTTGGACGGAAAATCAGAGGAAGTTTAACAGCCAAAGGAAAGGCATGAAGTGAGAGAAAATGAGCCAGGAGAAGGCAGAAGTGTCAGCTAGTGCAGGAAAGGGAAATGAACTGTAGTAATTCAGGGACCTACACACACATCCCTGTGTTTTACTTTCTCCTTTCTCTCTATACCATGCTTGCCTGCCCCTTTTCTAGTTGGTACTTCTATTGGCAAACCAAACATATTTTCTCAGGGCCCAAAAGATGGTCAACACCATCAACATGTGTGCTGGTTTTGGCTGGGTTAGAGTTAGTTTTCTTCCTAGTAGCTGGCATAGTGCTGTGTTTTGGATTTAGTAGGAGAAGAATGCTGATAACACACTGATGTTTTAGTTGTTGCTAAGTAGTGCTTACCCTAGTCAAGGACTTTCTTTTTCAGCTTCCCATGCTCTGCCAGGTGCACGAGAAACTGGGAGGGGGCACAGCCAAGATAGTTGATCCAAACTGACAAAAGGGCTATTCCATACCATATGATGTCATGCTCAGTACATAAACTGGGGGGAGTTGGCCGGGGGGCAGCAATCGCTGCTTGGGGACTGGCTGGGCATTGGTCAGCGGGTGGTGAGCGGTTGCATCACTTGTTTCTTCCTGGGTTTTGTTTGTCTCTCTCTCTCATCCTCCTTTTCATTGCAATTTTATTACTATCATTATTATTGTTATTTTATTTCAATTATTAAACTGCTTTTATCTCAACCTGCGAGTTTTCTTTTGCCCTTCAGTTTCTCTCCCCCATCCCACCGGGGCGGGGGGGGAGGGTGAGCGAGTGGCTGTGTGGTGCTCAGTTGCCGACTGGGGCTAAACCACAACAACATGGCATACAACACAAGCTGTTCTGTAGTAAAAATATACTTTCAGGTGTTGTGAGTAATAGCAGTTCAACAGACAGTCCTTACCACAGGATCCTGTTGATTTAAAAAAAATGACAGAGCTTCAAAATGGGATTGGGCAGATCCTCAGAAAAAGGATCCACTGATGGTTATGAAATACCTAGACACTCCCATATTGCAGTGCGAAATTCAGGAACTTTCTGAGCCTGATACTGCAACGATATCCAGGAAAAGTCCCACTAGCTGTTTGCTGGGGTCCTACCCTCTTCCCTGAGACAATGCGCTGTTTGCTCCTGACAGAGACCAGAGGCTGGTCTGGATGCACCTCTGACCAAGCACAGCCATTTGTTCCCATGTTCTGCAAAGATCTGAGCTCTGCACTGCACAACATTTGTAGGCTGTATTTTACCCACTTGTATTGCCATACAGTACATACAAGTCTATATTTACGAGTTATTAGTAAAGCCTAGTGAAAAGTGAACATACGTATCTGACTGTAAGACAAAGAAAATCTATTGCACAGCTTTTTACAAAGCACATACTATAGTGCATGAGTTGTGACCACAAAGAGAAGCAGCACCCACAGTAGCTAGTCCATGGCATTTTTTCTTTAATATTCCCTCACTCATCTAGTAGGAAGCCCTACGGCTTGGAAAGAGATCTGTCTCCTGGTTATAGCTTAGTCAGCAAAGACCTTAATTTCAACAGAATCATTTAGTCATTAACTGGACTTCATTACAAACTGTCACAAAATGTGACATAAGTTACATTTCAGAAGTTTCTTTCAATTTATCCAGCAATGCTGTTAGTGGCCCTTACAAATATGTTTTCTGAGTATCCCTGGCACACTCTTGAGAGATATAATATATAAAACTATGAACAACAATTTTTAAAGCAACATGTACTTTGAGAGACCTAGTAATGCTGCCCCTGAATGAAGATGCTATACTACCTATTTCTACACATCAGTAAATGAAAATTATTTGTGAAAAATCTTATTTACCCATTAAACCTGAATATAATGAAAGTATGCTAGTGTGGTGGGTTGACCCTGGCTGGAGGCAAGGTGCCCACCAAAGCCGCTCTATCACTCCCACTCCTCAGCGAGACAGAGGAGAGAAAATACAACAGAAGGCTCGTGGGTCGAGGTAAGGACAGGGAGAGATCACTCACCAATTACTGTCACGGGCAAAATAGACTTGACTTGGGGAAATTAATTTAATTTATTACCAATCAAATCAGAGTAGGATAACGAGAAATAAAACTAAATCTTAAAACACCTTCCCCCCACCCTTCCCTTCTTCCTGGGCTCAACTTTATTCCTGATTTCTCTACCTCCTCCTCCCAAGCAGCGCAGGAGGACAGGGAATGGGGGTTGCGGTCGGTTCAACACACGTCATCTCTACCGGTCCTTCCTCCTCAGGGGGAGGACTCCTCACACTCTTCCCCTGCTCCAGTGTCCGGTCCCTCCCACAGCAGACAGTCCTCCACGAAATTCTCCAACATGAATTCTTCCCATAGGCTACAGTCCTTCATGAACTGCTCCAGCGTGGGTCCTTTCCACAGGGTGCAGTCCTTCAGGAGCAGACTGCTCCAACATGGGTCCTCCACAGGGTCACAAGTCCTGCCAGCAAACCTGCTCCAGTGAGGGCTCCTCTCTCCACAGGTACACAGGAGCCTGCTCCAGTGCAGGCTTCCCACGGGGTCACAGCTCCAGTGTGGGGTCCTCCATGGGCTGCAGGTGGATATCTGCTCCACCATGGACCTCCATGGGCTGCAGGGGGACAGCCTGCCTCACCATGGTCTTCACCATGGGCTGCAGGGGAATCTCTGCTCCGGCGCCTGGAGCACCTCCTTCTTCACTGACCTTGGTGTCTGCAGAGTTGTTCCTCTCACATATTCTCAATCCTCTCTCCAGCTGCTGCCACACAGCAGTTTTTCCCCTTCTTAGATACATTATCCCAGAGGTGCTACCACCATTGCTGATGGGCTCGGCCTTGGCCAGTGGCAGGTCCGTCTTGGAGCCGGCTGGCATTGGCTCTATCAGACATGGGGGAAGCTTCTAGCAGCTTCTCACAGAAGCCACCCCTGTAGCCCCCCCACTACCCAAACCTTGCCATGCAAACCCAATATGGCTAGTCCACCTCATTGAACAGGGATTAATAAGAAAAACAACGATGAGATGATTGAAGTATTTTTAACACTTATTTTCATCATATTTGTTAGCAAATGCAGTCTCAGTTTACGGCATTGTTTTTTCCTTTGTTTTAAGCCACATAATTATATTGATTTCACAAAACTAATTACGTATTTTTTTAGAAGGGACAAAAAAATGTTTCAGTCTAGAGGGCAATTACTGCAATGATGTCATTTCTTGAACAGCCTTCAAACTTTATTCTTCCTTAGCTTTACTGTTAACCTACATTTTGTAATCTTCTGCTAAAAAAGCATCTGTGCTCCCTGTATAAATAAGGGGCTCACAGAAAAAGTGAATTTTGAAATTTCACCACTGGGAATTAGGAATCTATGCAGGACCAGAGTCACAACTGCAAGTAAAGCTGTGACTACTACTTTGCATTAACAATGTACTGAATCTTCACTATATGTAACACAAAAAGTACTCTTAAATTACAAAAGCTCAGGCTTTGAAAGCTGGCCACGCGTCTTGCCTTCTACTGTGACCTCTACCCAAATTCAGGTCTGATGCAGGATAGGAGGAGGAGATGCTCTAGTTTAGGATGCTTTTCATCTTTTTCTTTTCCCTTCACATTATTATAAACTGCCTTGTACTGAGAACTATATTTAACAACAACAACAACAAAAAAAGATGGGTTTAAAAACATGACTTGATTGAACAAAAGGCAATAGTTCAGGATTGGGAGGACATCCATGCAACAGAGCAGCAGAAGGCAATGCACTAAGATAACCATAGGAAAAATTTAGCTGGGAAGAGGGAAGCTTTATCAGCTGGCAGGAGAATGAAGAAGTTGAAGGTTAGAGTTGGATGAAAATTTTGTGTAAAATCTTGAAGATGTATAAAAAGTAGTTTTGAGTGAAGGCAAGGTTAATGGAAGCAGGTAAAAAAGAGGTAATATGAGAGTAATGCAAGTTTAGCTGTTGCATTCCATAAAAACTGGGAAGAGGGAACACAGAGATTGGAATCATACATGTTGAATAATTAAGACAGAAGATCATCACATCGCAGATTATCACTGTAGCCATCTGGACATACTTTTTTGTATTTGTAAATTGTACAGGAAAACATGCCAAAATTTGTACGTGGATGTAAGAGAAACCAGAAGGAAGACAGTAATACATCAACTTCAAATAGCTGGGTTTTAAAAAAAATTATATTCAACTGAAAACAATTCTCTACCATTTTGTATGTCACTGTACAAAAGTGCTTGGTAGTACTTAGGATTTAGCTTTCATAAGAACTTAATACAATACATTTTTAAATGTGAATCGCCAATCTAAAAGACAAAACTGTACTGCTAAAACAAAACTATTAGTGGATATTCTGCACATTAATACTAGGCAAACTTCCAAAATAAAGATTATATTTAAGTAGTTACTACTTAAAAGAACTGCTGGATAAGCTCCAAAATGTCATGAAATGACTACTGTGACAGTCTGCTTCAGTTAAATAATACAGGCAAATTTATCCTTCTCATGGTGGGTTCAGTCCTGCGGTTCTTTGGTACAGTTTTAAAGGGCAGTGGTTATCAAGCACATTTCAGGAAATGCATGGTGGTCACAGCTCTGACAACGTAAATACAGTGGAGAAGAATACGCTTTTGTATGTCAAATCCACTCACCCCCGCACCCCCCCATTTGCAAATGCATTTCAGACTCCCACCTACTCTCAACTCCTAGCCAATTACCAGCTTTTGATTTGTTTCTTCCCATCAATAACCAACACAGTCTCTCTTTATAGCAACAGCTCAGGTTTAGCAGACTGATATGAAGGACAGGGAGAGGTGAGGCAGCTCAGAGCTCTCATCCCACATCACTGCTATGGAACACTTCTGCTCCCCACCTATTTATTTATACGTAGCTTTTCTATCAAGGTAAGCACTCAAAACACCCACTAATCTCACCAAGCTTCTGGATTCCTCCTTCAGTTCTTGGATAAGCAGTAGAGAGAGTATCCTACAAAGAATGCTTAGGTGGACTGAACCATCCAATGTCTCTACACTGATAATACAAAATGCCTCAGGTAAGTAGACTACTATCTCACTTTCCTTGCTCTTTAACATTACCACTGCAAAGACGACGAATTAGAATTTTTTTATACATCATCAAAAGTTTTCCCACACACTTACAAAGATTTAGTACACAAATGAAAGCAATGTTTAATGTTCCTTCTAACCCCATGATTAACCCCCCATGATTAAGGGCAATAGTGCTCAAAGGGGACCCACCAATCCACATGACACCCTTCCACACTAGATTTTGCATTTAGATCTCTGATTCAATTGAGAACTGCAACGGAAAAATCACACAGCTCCCTTCCGTGCTACATTCAGTTGTGTTAATGTCCAGACAATTCAGAGACACCATACAAACATGCCTTTTTTTAATTAGGAACATTAACTGTGTGGCTAACCATGCTGTCTTTTGAAGATGTCCATCAGAAACATAGGAAATTCTGATAAAACTATCAGAATCCTGTGATAAGAATTCTGAAGGGAAAATCATGGCTTCTGTTAAATCTTTCTGAAAGTTCATCTACTTTTTGTTAGTTTTTCACTAAATCCCGAATCCAGATATTTTACACCTTCTGTGAAAGATCAAGTTCACAAATCCTTTCCTAAAATAAACCAGGTAAAATTAAAAATAACAGAAGGCACAAAGATTTTCAAATGCCATTCTACAGCTAAAATATACAATCTACCAGAGTCTTCAAAAACAAAAGGCAAAGTTCAAAATGAATACAATGCTTACACTTAAAACCCCGTGTATTCACATAGAAACGTTTCACACATACAAGGAACATCCCTGCACATGCCTGAACTTCCTCTGAATACAAACTTGCTTATTTTTTGCTAGATCCTAAGATATGGCATGATAGCAAAAAAAAAAAAAGAAAAAAATCCTTCTAAAGAGAATAAATCATAGCTGTATTTTCTTCCTCCAACATCGTTGTTAAAAAATTAAGTACTATTTTTAAGTCGGTTTACAAGTAGTAAAACTTGACACAACGGAAATCATATACTGTCTGGTGGAATGCACCCAATCAAGCTGTCAAACAACGAATAAGAAGATGTCAAATAACCTAAGGTTAAATGAGGAATGGCTCTTGACATATTTGTTTCAATACATAGAAGCCTCTTGTGGGTTTCCTTCAGAGCATACATTGTGCTGCTCTGTGTATTTGTGTCTCAAAAAAAATAAAATAAATATACTGTTTTTTCCAAGTCTGAAATATCCTCTTAAAAAGTTATTTTAACTTAATTATATTTCCATGTTTTATCTAATTGTTAATGATGATGCTCTTTTTAATGATTTCCATTTAAGAGCTTTCAGGAAAAAAATCTATTCCGTAAGGTTATTTCACAAACTAACAATGTTGTGAAAATCCAATTTGTTCGGTGACATCTTTCCCAATGGCTTCTCAGTGGCTGACGGTTTCCATCAGTCAAAGGCTATATGAAGTGTTACTGATGTCTCCATCATATCCAAAATCACGTTAGACTTCTGTAGCTTTGTAGCCATCATTTTTCATTTATCACTTTGGAATCTTATAAGCATACAGTACGTATGCACAGATTGCATACACTGAAACATATCTTAGACTCCTCCTTTTGAGGAATCTAAGATTCAGAGAGAAAATATGTCAGTCACCTTGAGATCATAAATAGAAAAATGCAAGATGATTACATCTTCCCTTAGTTTTTTCTAAAAGTAAAGGCACTGTTTCAGCTTTCTTAGGCCGTTTTGCTTGCATCCAAATTTTTCTAGTACCCCCACAGGTGCTTAAAAGGAAGCTTCCTGACCATCCCTACAGTTTTACGACACACAGTACACTCACGGGTGTTGCAGCAATAGCCTATGGAAAACCTCCCTCCCCACTGTGCCAGCTCTCCAGCACACCATCAGGCAAGGCTGGATGACCTGCAGTCAGAACATCTTTAGCTACTGTTGCCCGAGACCACCAAAATCCATACCCAAAAGCCATACAATATGGCCTGCACCCCTTTTTGCACTACTCTCTGCACATCTTCATACCCTCACATATTGTGTTCCTCAAAAAAACAAATGCACGCACGGCACAGGCAGGGATCCCTTTCCTGGGATGAACAAATAACCACAACACCAACACACGCCACAGTTGAACATCATACACTTTGCTGGGAGGACCACATGCCCACTTAGACAACAGCCCATAGCAATAAGCGAAGGCATTCCCCCAGGTAGACCAGTATAGCCTCCACTTCACCTTGCTGAAGGCCTGCCCCTTCATCTTCTCCCATTCCAAGTCTACATCCCTGTTCCAACACCACACGCTAAGCAAAGACCCTAGCTCCAAGCAATCTAGATCTTCCTAGCAGTCAGTTGTATCGAAACTTAGTCCAGTGTCAGCTAACGACAGCATGCCTCAACACCCAGATCCATGTGCTCAGTCATGATTGGCACCATTTTCTCTCTCATGTCATGTCCTGTCCCAAACGGAAACCAGCCACCGGCTGCATTTTTAAGACTACCATAGCTGTTGTACATAGGAAGGGTAAAGTCTGAGAGAAGCTGTGCTCATTAGATCATACTGCATCTCCTGCCATACACAGATCTTGCCCTTTCCTTCCACTGGAGCCCAGCTTCCTTCTCCCCTTCCCTCGATACCCTGCAGAGAGGCAACACAACAACTTGCTTCTACTGAGCTATACAGAGCCATCTCAGTCCTGAGCTGGGTGCTGGCTAACCTAGGCTATGAACATACACCAGCAACATAATTCAGTATAAGGTATCCCAAAATCCCACTCACTCCTCAGCAGCAAGGAGCATGGCACATTTATGAGTCCACTCCCTTAGTTCACCCTGAGCTGCAGACCTGCCAACCAATGCATGCATGACAAGCCAGACCAATCCCTTTTCCCATTTGCTTAGGGATATAAAATTTTGGCATACTGCACTGGATGCACTGATGTCCAAGGAGAAGGGTGGGTTAAAAGACAAGGAAGAAAGGTCTCTGCATGACTATGAGTAGCCCTGCTCTTTCCACCACGCCAGCAACATTTCTAAAAGAAGTAAAGAGGCCAGTTCAATTTTAAGACAACAGATCCTGAAGTGCTCCTTCACAGGATCCTTTAAACGCATCTTCACACTGGCAACTGAGGGTTGCACCGAGGCTTGTACATGTTTCTCATCTCCTTTTCTTCACAGAGCCTTGGCGGATAATGACAGGACCATTCAGTACCCATCATGTGGGTTATGTGGCAGAGTCATGGCATGTACAACATGGCATGTACCACACATGAGTAAATAAGAAAGCTAGGAAAGTCATATCCAAGATGCTGCAAGTGGTTGTAGAATAGCCCATTCCTTCTTGATGTGTCCCAAGATAGGTGACCAGCTATCCCACTATGCCCTAAGGAAGTGTGGAGCTCAGAGTGAGGGAATACGTTAGCCCCCCCCTACAAATCAACGTGTATTGACGCATCTGCCCTCAGCTTTCCAACCACTGTAGACCTCAGTGCCTCTCTTTTCTGAGGCAACAAAAACCCTCTTTGATCAGCAGGAGAGCGTAGTCATTTAAACACATAAAAAATGCTAAAACACTACCTTTCCTTTCTTGTATTTGTTTTTATTTCTTTTCTCATCAGCCTGTCAGTTGTACTAAGTATGCTCTTACTTCCTACAATCTCCACCTCTTCTGCTCTTCTGTAATCCCTTTGCAGTTACATTCCTTCTCCTTTATTTACCAACTCTCTGCTTTGATGTGATTTGCATATTACTACAGAAAGACATGTTGTTAAATCTACTTCCAGTACACCACTCCAAGCATAAAGCTCTAGAAGGAATACCAAGGAAAATGGCCATTAAAAAAAAAAAAAACCAAAACTCCCTTAAACCCTTTTAA
>VYZW01023839.1:15852-26220 GCA_013401315.1 Balaeniceps rex
AAACCCTTGTAAATGGTCTCCCTTACACAAGGAAAAACAGAAGTACAATAAAATGTCTTACAAATGAAAGTCCAACTAAAACCTGCCCTTTGGCTGCAGGTGTGGTGTTGAAAAATGATTAAGTCAGAGCAGAAATGTGTTANAATGCATAACTCAAGAAGACAGATTTAAAACGTGAATGATACTCAACTGATCAAAGAGTAATAACAAACTTCTTAGCATGGTGTGCTTACTATGCTCTACCTCAGCATGCTTTACGCCAGAGAGAGGATGGGACTTGCATGCTACTGAGAGTCTCAAAAGCATAGTTTGGATACAGCAACAGGTTCCCTCCATCCCTTCATACCTGGCCAACTCTCTCCTCTGTTACATACCACTTCACCATGATGTTGATGGACACTCGCAGAGTGATCTAACAGAAAATCTGTATTGCTAAAGTCACCATGATGCATTCTGTTTTTTAAATTTTTAACTTTTTGAATATAAGAGATAACATTTTATCATGTATTAGTTCAGTCAGTACAGCCCTATCAGTTTCTACAACTAATAATATACCTATAGACAAACACACCTCTTTTACATGAGAAATCCAGTGCAGAGTTCAGAGTTCTTTGCTTTTTAAAGACACAAACCTTTATTTATACTGTAATAAACACATCATACAGAAAGATATTGAAAATACAAATTGAAACATGGCACTCTCACTGTGCAAAGTCTTCGCAAACCTTTAGTGCTCTGTAAAGAATAAATAACTGCAGCAGAGGTCATCTCAGCAGGTTAATAATGAGTCGTACTGCCAAGATATAGAGTTTGCTCCAGCTAGGCTGTGCTATCTAGTCCATGGATAAACAGGGATTTCAATTTCCAGGGTTGTCAATCTTGCATGTTTTCCATCACTGGGTTCCACCATATTTTATAAAGATGCAACCAGAAGCTGAGTGAAAAATAATTCAAACTGCTTGCGGTGGCATTGAAGAAAGGGTTTCCAGAGCAAACAGATTATACACACTACATTAATGCACACACTGCAAGTACAAAAATCTGTGTCGTGGAAAAAAAAAAATATAAGTACACCAAACTTGGATCAACAGAGACAGCTGAAAGGGTCTCAAAACAGTGCCCTTTCCTACAAATTCTTTTGACATTTTCAATGATCAAGACAAGAGGAAGCAACCCATGAGACTTCAGGCAATTGAGAGATATCTGGAATACTTAAAGGCAGCATCTCTATTGCAAGAAGTGTGACCTGGGGGAGGGCACTTATGCCTGTGGGGGGGAGCTGAACCTTATTCCTAACTAGATTTTTAAGGGGGGAAAAAAAAAAAGAAAAAAAGAAGTGGTTAAAATTATAAATCAAAGATCATTTAGTTTCACACCAGGTGTTAAAACCCTGTTTCTAGATGCCATTAATCTCAGAGATTTAACAACAGGCTTTAATGGGAAGAGGCTCATTCTCTGTAGCAAGAAACAAAGGGTCTTTCCATTAGACACAATGACCTCATCCATCCCTCTCTGATCCTCCTTCACCTCATATGCAGAGTCAAGTACAGCACAATTCATCACTTCAGTACAAAGCTGTTTGCAGCTCAGTGGTCCGCAGTTACGTTACATACCAGGCACAGAGTTTCTGAAAGAGAATGAAGCTCCTTCATTCCACTCTGAAATTGCTATTGCTGCTTTGAAGCAAAGCAGATTCCTTTTAACAAATAGTATCTCCATCATATTTATCCAATGTCCTTTCTAAAGCAGCCACTAATCTAATTTTTAAATTAATCCACTCAATTTAAATGAGGCCTATTGGTTTCTAAGCTCTCTGATTCCACATGAACACTTTCTAAAACATGGCATCAAATTAGACATCTTCAAGTTCTCAACTGCTGAGACACTTTAAAGCCACAGTCTGTAGCTGGTCTATTTCACTCTTCCATTCCTTAAAAACTTGGGTAAGCTACATCTGGACCTGTTAAATTGGGAACATGTAATTTGTTCCACAATCTCTCCTGCAAATACTTCCAGCTGAGAAAGGCAATCTCATAAGCCTCCCATAAGAAGGGTTCCAAAACAGGAACCATCCCATGCTTTTCAGTGGTGAGCACATACACACAAGAATTATTTAGTTTTCTGCCATGGCTTTATCTCAGATTGTTCATTTCATAATGTCATTATACACAGGCCCCACAGACTCTTCAACTAGCTTCCTGCTACTGGTGTGGTGGAAAAAAGCATTTATTAATTTTATATTTAGCCTGATAGGGGGATTTTTTGGTCTTATTTTCCTTCTTTGAACAAAGCCACAGCTTTTTTTAAGATGTCCTCTTGCTTTTAATAGTCTCCTCTACCTTGTCATTTAGCTATACAGGCTTCCTTTTCCTACGTCTTTTTCAGACTGATGGTAGGCATTTGTGTGGAACCTCCACAAAACAGCATCCTGAAATAGTGTCTCTGCCACCTACAAACATATTACTCTTACAGTTGCCCTCTGAGTGTTTCTTTAAATACCCCCTTTTTTACATAGTTTCCATCTATGAAGCTGAGCATAATTTAAGAGAGGGGACAAGAAAGGAGAATTGCAGGTTGTTTTTCTTGCATTCCTCCTATTTCCATTTTTTGCATTTCCTTAGCTTAGGGAGAAGAGAAAGGCAGAATACATGTAATGGTCTACAAAGCCATCTCACAAGTCTTTTTCCAGACAGCATCTTACAATCACTCCATGACATCACCCATCTAGCCACTGAACAAAATACAGTCTCTTACCTACCTTTTAGTCACCATCCCTCTGTAATCATCTACTGCCTCTGTTCAGTGTTTGTGCAGAGCCTAGCACAGTGGGGTCCTGGGTCTACCTTGTAGGCTCCTAGGAGATAAGAAAACATAAAAGAGAAATAATAGGTATTGAAGAGACAGCTCATCAGCAATTCTCAGACATTTATAGCAGTCATAAAACATCTGTCTTTCAAGACAATAAATTAGAAATGTAAGGCACTGAACTACACAGTGTGAACAAGAACCAAACAGAAAGAGGCAGAAAAAAAAAATCATTCTTTAAAATAACTGGCAGCTTGGGATGAGAACCAGAAAAGAGGAGTACTTGTCACAGAATTAACAAAATCCATGGGACATATGAATTTGAGAAAAATCCTCACTGTAAATATCTCCCTTGGTGCCCTAACCACCACTAAAATTAAACATGCCTAAAACGTGGGCTGAAATCTGGCCACAAGTGAAATCCATGACAAAAATTCAGGCAGGCAAAACTTTAGTGTTCTTTCATCTTCCCATAAAACAGAAAGTTCAAGAGAAAAACGCAGTTACCATATTTTGTATTGTTTTGAGACATTCAACATTTTCAAGAAAAAGAGTTGCATCATTAAGAACACTTCAAGATGTTAACCCATTTTGTAGGAACAACAAAGACAATATAAGCATTCAAAAATTATCTTGCTTTTTTCTTTATTGAAACAAAGAAGGTACTGCTAATCAATCAAGTGCTATCTTTACTTGAAACAGCAAGACAGGAATCACATAGCAGTTTCCTGCTCTCAACACCTCGACGAAAAGGTACTTCACTTCAGAAGTAAAAAACAATAGTCCATCCAATTTAAGCATTCGTTTCTTTGATTGAAAATGTCTACGGCACAGAACAAATACACTAGCAATCAACAGTTCACCCTTGAACCCAATCAGAGGCATGAGGCAAAAAGGAGTCATTGTTCTACTCTGTTTACTCACTTATATAAAGTGACTGTACTAGATGACTGGAAGTGCTTGCGATTTTTTTTCCAGCACTTTTCTGACCTATAAGAGTCTCAGGAAATCTGCCGAATGCATAAGCAGTACTGCATAAAAATGTTTTATAACAAGGAAACATCACATGAGCAGTAAGAATTCTCCAGGTTAGACAATGAAGACCCAGATTTATGTTCACCATGTCAGAATTTCTCATGAACCCCCTTCTCCCTATCAGCAAGTAATTCAGATTTTTATCATTTACATATTTTCTTCTAAATTAAGAATTTATATCATATATGCACATATACACACCCCTCCGCGAAACTCAGTGACATCAAACTCTGCTGTAGAAGCTGCCAAGAGCAGATTTAGATAGTGTTCTCCATGGCATAGGGATCAACCAAAGCTAAAGGGTGGAAGGTCATTTTCAATTTCATAGTCCAAGGTGGTAGGTGAAGCTTATATTGTTGAGAAGACATTGCATCACTTTTTCTTTGCCTCCCACTTTTCAGAAAGGCAAGGACAAATTTAAATCCTGGAAGAGGACCAAGTTCTGCTTTTTATATTACTATATACCAGAGAATACCTGAACACCTCAGCACAACTACCCGCCACCCATGCACGTTGATGACAAAGTACTCTGAGACATTCAGTCTGTCAAGTAATTAATTAAAACTGTTACCATGCAGTAAGTTCTACAGACAACTACAAGCAACCCATCTCTAAGATGCAGTGTGCTAGTGATTTATGTATGCACTCACTACACCAGAATGAACAGCTGAATTATTATGCTTTGAAACATTACAAAGAAGGCTGTATACCTCAATTTTTCTAAACAAACCTCACAGTACTAGTTCTTTCTATATGCAGTTCAACCCGCCCACTGTCCCCTCACCACTCATTCCACGATTCGTATTTCTACATAAACATCTCAGATTTTATTTTAGCAAAATAAAAGCTTTAGCAAATTTATTTTTATTCTAATCTTAAGAATTACCTAGACAAAACTGGAAAGCAGAGTCCACCACCTTACCGATTTAGGGAAAACACACACACAGAAACAAACTCATAAAGGTTGGATTTCTATAGATTCATGTCTTGCTTCTCTTATACCTCTTAATATGGCAACCCTGCTGTTCCTATGACTGTGGCAGCACTCTCATCAGGCACAATACAGTATATTGTGTGGGTAGGATAACACCAATTAGCCTGAGCATTCATTTAGTTAAGCTAAAGTTAGGCTAACTCAGCCTATACAGCCCACACCAAACCAATCTTATAGAAATTCTAAGTTAAGCCACCAAAATCAGAAGACTGACTGGAAAAAACACATCTTTTTTTTTTTTTTTTTTTTTTTTTTTTTTTGGGGGTATATAACCATGTTTTAATTTACTTTTGCTTGGGTTTAGTGTCATTTGGTAAAGCAAAAAGGCTACAGTGGCTGTGCTCCCTGCCTCTGTCTCTACCCTTTCCTTTCAAAATGACTTCTGAAGCTGATGACCAGTTTCAATCTAACACAAAAACTTTCATGAAAATGGCCAGGGAAAACAAGAGACAAACTCACTTTCCAAATGGCTGTTTTTCCCTACCCTTAGTGACACACACAGGCACATAAGAGGAGAATTCAGCCATGGTACATTTTATTTGCCCAGAAGCACATTAATTTAAAAGAACAGGGGAAAAAAACCTTCTGCAAATGAATAAAAATACACATAGGTGTATACTAGTGGAAGTTTTCCAGAAATCGTCACTAAATTTAATGATAAACACATAGGAGTGCTGTTTCCCACTGCTGTTAGAATGTGGTACTGAAGTCATTGGTACGACCAAGCGGTACCAAGCAGTGATTAAGTCTGGTGGGGGCGTGGAGAAGAGTGCACGTGCAGTTAACAGCCTTCGCTGTCATATGGATACGGGCACCGTTCTCACATCTGTCTAGTATATTTGGAAAGATATTTGGCTGCACACTGAATTGAGCAAAGAAATAATCGTAGCATGTCTAGACACCGTGGCTCGTCTGCATGCTGAGACTTCCCACGTCTGTTGTAGCTGCACAGCACTGCTCAGGCAGCGTGCCACAGGAGCAACCTCACCTCACCCAGTCAGCTGGGAGCTTGCCCGGGCACCCACGATTTTCATACCATACCTAATAGCAACTATTGCTCACCTGGCAAGGCAAAAATGGACACTGAGAGGGATAAGAACACGCCTGCTCCGCACCACTCCACCAGCCAGCCTTGGCTTTTACTCCACAGAGATTCACAACATGAGTTAGACAAGCTGCTCCAAGTGACTTCTGCTGATGTTGGTGGGGCTGAAGTAGAAGTGTCAGAAGCACCAGGGAGACAGAGGTTTTTGCCACTCCAGTGCTCTCACCATCTACACACAGAAGAACTGAGCACATATAAGTAAACTTTATGTACTGCTTAAAATGCTATTGAAAAAATTATTTGCTTTAGTTGCTATCTGGCCGCAGGAGAGAAAATCATGTCAAAACTGAAAGTGTATGAAAATTGAGAGGAAGGGAGGAAAAAAAATAATAATATTAAAAAAAAAAGATATAAATATCCTCCCTCCTCTTCCCTTCCTCCAAAAACTGCCTGCATTATGCAAATATATCCCACTTTCAGGGATGAATCAAGGATGAATGGTTAGAACAGCTGCTATATACAACCTTGTGCTCTTACAAAAACTAACATTTCTCCTTATAATGTATGCTAGCTAATATTACTACTTATCTCTCTCTTTTCATGCTGAAGAGGTCCTCACATAAGGAAAGAGATCTCATTAAATCCAGCTTATTTGCTGGACTAAAGAACGGATGTGGAAAGATGGCAATTATTAAGCTAAATCTAGGCATAAGGAACATGAAAGAAATAGGAATAACCTTCTTATAAAGCTGCATTTTGTTTATATGCCTTTCAAATCACTATATTGAGTAAAGTAAAACCAAAACAAATGTAGGAATTCTTAGGGAAAAAAGGCAGAACAAAAGAAAAATCAACAATGTCCTTGAGCATGCCCCAGCTGCCACTGTTTGAGACCACAGAACCAGCCCACACAAATGCATCCCAAACAGGCAGACACACGCTGCAGAGCAGAAGGTCAATGTATGGAGCACTACACCTGTTCCCGTACTCCCTCACATGCAGAGCTGGGAAACATCCAGGTCTTCACAGATGTGTCTTCTGGTTCAACTCAGAAATCACATCTGGACAAAACAGGAACAGTACAAGGACTCCCTTAAGCTCCAGCATTGTTCTTGCCTTGCTGAACACAAGCCCCAAGTCATGAAGAACCATGGACATCTATACGCACACTCCCATGTGCAATAGATCTGACTCATCAGATCTATTTGTCAGGCTTAAATCATAGGCATGGTAAATCCAACATAATCAGAACACAAGACACTGATGGCCCATATGAAGATGACCTCTGGAGAAAAGAAGAAAAAGAAGAGCCCCATAAAGCAGACTCATTGTGTTTGCTGTAACACATGCCAGTGCTGAGGAATATGAGCCCTGGCCATATTCTGCATATTGATAGCTATACTATTGGCCATGGTACCTCTTTCCCAGTTTTTCTGAAAGGGAAGGTCTTGACAAAGAAAATTAGATTCATGAATTACCTGCAGCTTTAACTCTATTTACAGTATCACTTTATTCTTCACTAGGCCAAAATAAGAATAAATGCAGAGACTGGAGTGCCAGGACAAGAAATGTATTGCTGACAGGAAAGCATACATCAGCATATATGAAGTCACCAGTCAGCTGGAGTTCTCTGGTTGAAAATTATAAAACAGAATGACATAACATTTATCTGGTTTTGCAGGGATTTGACTAATAATAGTTCATTAAAAGCCGCTGAACTTGCCCTACTTACTTGCTTTAACTCCATCTAGGTCAAAGTGACAAGACATGTTAGTGTAAATTTAACCTTTTAACTAACCACCACAGATTTATAGTCCAAGAGCAGCACTTAGTTATTGCCAAAAACCACCATGATTCCCAAAATAGTAATTTTTAAAGTATAATACATTATTAAGACTGCTGACAGAATGAACAGTATTACCCAGTTTGAAATGGTAGAGAAAGAGAAAAACAGTAATAAAGGAGAAATTATTGTGGTCTTGCTCCCACTGAAGTCATGTTTTTCATGAAGACTTCAAAGAGCAGAGAAAACATGGCCTTTATCCAACTTTCTGCAAACTACACAACTGAGTATTTTCATTTAAAATAGATCAGTTCTGATACAACTCTGATCTCCTTGAGTTTGACAGCAAAACTTCTTCTGAAAATATTTATTCTTGAGAGTGACACCATTTATCCTTGTGCTTTTCTGGTCTTTGGCTGAAGTCTATAGGACATTTCAAGTGCTCTGTTGCCACTGGTATTTGCTGTGTACATATCCCCAAACTCTTACATGGTTTCCTGAAACTTAAGATCATTGGATTGATAATCCAGACAGTCTTTTCTAGTTCTAGGATCCTGACAAGAATAACACCTTTCAGCACCTTTCAACCAAGTTGTGTTAGTACCGCCAACACAAGAGCTGAGAGTTTCATGACCAGAGAAATCAACTTCATAACAAAAGTCAATTAAGAGAATTATTAAACACTGTGGCATAATATACACAAGATTTATTTGTGGGCACGTGTGTGTGCATGTCTCCAAGACTTAGATAAAAATCAATGTTTCTGGCATTTTTGGGTGTCCTTAAGATGACGCTCAATAGATGTGTTGGGTTTTCTTTTCTTTTTTTGTTTGGGTGTTTTGTTTTTTTTTTTTTTAGGGGGTGGTGTTTTTTTAATATTGCAGGAAGGATACCACGCAACAATCTTCTTGAGAAATCTCCTTTCCTCCCCAAAATGCAACACTGTACTGCTTCTACCTCTGCTACAATTTTCACCTGTAAGAAAAATAGTCTCAGTATCACTCCACCCACCCTGATAAGAGCAACTGTCCATGGAATAAAATGTTATTCCTCTTCTGGAATTCTGCCAATTAATTTCATGTCTTATCTAACTGATTCTCAAATTCAAATTGCACACTCAAAACTGATGTTAGCACGTAAATCTTAAATTTCATTGATCACCATGTAAGTTCTTCAATATCCACAGCAATTTAGGAAAAATAAGCAAAACAGAATACCCTGTAATCTATGCATTTAGTCTGGATGAAACCAAACAGTCACTCCCTTTCTTTCATTAACCAGTATATGGCTACTTTATTTTCCAAAGAAGGCAAGTAAGCTAAGAAAGGTAAACCCAAAAGTATGGGTATCATAGAAGAGAAATCCTGAGCAAAAGCATCTTTAGATATGCGGCCATAAAATAATATATTGCATCTTATCTGATCTTTTGCAAAAGCCAGTGAACCTTTTCAATCTAGTTTTAAAAAATTCAAGTGACGCTTAGATAATAGACACCTTTTAGAGAAAAAAAGTCCACAACCCTCAGCAAAACCCTGGGTTTTATTTACTATTCTGAAAGACATTTTCTGTACTGCAGGATACCAGCTGGTATATTTTCTGTAGCATACTTAATTCAGAGACATCTGCTTGCTAGCGGACCAAGGATGAAGCTTGGGGTTATGAGACCTGGATTATATTTCTGGCTCAGCAACTGATTCGTGGTACAGGCTTGAGAACCTTGCTCTGTCCCCATTTCACCATTACAAAATGTGAAGATTTCTTTTAACATATCCCAGTTTCTTTAAATAAAATGCAAGTTTTTATATATCTCAGTGAACTGCATTGTGAGAACTGCAGTTCCAATTAAGACTGAACTCCTGAGTATAGCGACAATTTCGGGAAAGCTTTATGGTCGCGTTCTCTCAGTCAGAGCCCAGCTGCCTTCTGGAGAAACAGGGCTGAACAGATTCATGTAGGTACTGCAGATGCCAAATAATAACGAAAAGACTAATCCTGAATATTGCAGCTGCTGATAATGTTCATTGCCTAACAATGCAGAAAGTATTACACTCACTATTGGCTACAGGATGCGCTGCTACAGAGAAAAAAAAAGAAATGATATGTAGTCTGGGAGAATCCACAATGATAGTCTGAAGAGGAAAATAACTCAGTGCATATAGCTCGAGGTTATGAGGAAAGTGTCTGCTAATATGCAGCAGGCTCCCATAATTGTGCAGCTGAAGTAATAATACCCCAACAAAATGCCATTACAATGTGCAGTGTTTAACAACTGTGCCAGTTTTTACGCATGTCGGTTTATTCCACAAGCTGGCTTATCCACTTTGTTAGTCTAAATGCTCCAAAATGATTTAAAGAAATCACATCCACTACATTTCAAAGACAGGAGACCATATTAAATCCTGGTTAAGTCTATTAATTGTCATATATCAGGGAAAAAAAAGGATCCAGAGTCTGCTTTTCCAAATGGGGGGAGAGTTCTTAAACAATACTGGGGGCGGGAGGTTGGTGCAATACATCAACAAGCTTCAGACAAATCAGGTTCCCAGCCCAAATGTATTGGAATCATTTATGATATAGGAATAAGAGAGAGAATTAGCAGGAGTTTCTTAATTTACAGTGCTTTCATATTCTGCCTCAATCTTTTTTTTGGCTTAGATTGTTCTCCTTCAATGATGGATGCTTTCCCTTCTTCCATCTCAGCATGCA
>VYZW01023842.1:19525-34853 GCA_013401315.1 Balaeniceps rex
GACAGACAGTTTTTGTGTTTTTAGTGTCTTTCCACAGATTTCTCTTCCATGAATTCTCAGTCTCTCTGTAAACCCATGTAAACTTTACTACCCACAGCAACCTTTGGCAAGAATTTCAATAACTCAGCTACTCCTTCCTGCTCATGACTTTATCGAGCTTTGTCACCTCCCTTCTAGTCCGAGGGGTCCTACTTTAGTTAGTGATTCCTTAGCTGTAACTCCAAGCCTTTCATTCTCCTTGCTGTCCTATTCTGAAACTTTCCTACTTCTGTTATATTGTTTTTCTGTTGCAGAGATAAGAGCTACATTATTCAAGGTGCAGATTTATACAGTGATACAATAATTACCAGTTTTATGTTCTGCCTCTTTCCCAATAATATAATTTGGTTTGCTTTTTTGATCTCCAGGAAGCATAAGCTGGTATTTTCATGGACTTGTCTACTGTACCCCTAAGATCTTGTTCCTGAATTGGGGTTGTCAGCTCAGAGCACATCATTTAAGATGTCAGTTTGTCTTATTTTATTGCATGTATCACACTATATTTATCTACACTGAATTCCTCTTGCCAGTCATTCAGTCTTAAGAAGTCTTCCTACAGTTCTTCATAGCCATCTGTTTTTCTTATTGCTCTGAATATCTTAATATTATGGCAAACTTTGTTATTGTACTATTTACTCCTTTTTCCAGGTCCCTTATGCACATACTGACGAGCATATGCCTCCTAGAAAGAACTCTTTTCCTTGTCACTTGTTGGTCCATTGGATTTTCTTCTTGCCTATAAGCTTGTCCTAGCTGATGCCAGCTAGCATCTACAGCTGAGAAAAAGCTTTCCTTGCCCCGTAAAGCTTCATGTAGGGAAGCACAATTACAGGCAGTGGCAAGGTGCACAGATAGTGAAGTCTGCTGAGATTTTTGGGACAGGGAGGGTATGTCAAGAGTTAACTGATATTTGAGCACTTTGACAGTTTTCAGCAGTGGGAGTTGTCCCTCACGTGTTTTTTTCCAGGTAATGAAAAGAACCATATAGCAAAGATAATAACTTTTTTTCTCCCACTCATGAGAATTACTGAACATAAAATTTGGAAGCATAAATTTTGGCAAATATGGGACAAGGGACTTTTGCTCTGCAGGAAGACCTAGTGGGAGGGATCTTCTGTAAGGTTGCATATGGGCAGATTCATTCAGTTATTCTGAGAATTCCTGCAGTAGAGTCTCTCCACCACACAAACTTCTTACTATGCAAGTGTTTTCTCATGAAGTATCCAATCCTTAGTCACTATGGCTCTCACATACACATTAGGTTTAGAAAGGAGAATGGAAAAGATCAGATTCCAGATTTAGTCTTTCGAAGAGGACCTCATGGCTGTTAGGTGATTCTTCGGATTGTCTTGGATGTAATTAATGATGGTTTGGAACCCCAGAGCTCAGCAGTACTACTACTGTTCCTTTCCATCCCTGCTGCACTGTCTGAGATGGCCGTTTACGGTAACCCTTTCCCAGCTAGTGGTGGGGAAAAACCCCAAACCTCTGTGAAACAGTGTGTCATGTGGTCAGTCTTTTTGGCTGTAGGCCAGCCAAGGAGAACAATGCAGTTGAGTGCAAGAGAAATACTATTAACTTCTTTTATAGGAAAAATCTTTTAAAACCTTCAGGAAAAACTTGCTGAGCCTCTTACAATTTCAAACAAAACACTTTATTCCAATGCTCTGCATTATTTCTAAAGTATTCTAGAGAAAATATGTACTGAATGCCAGAAATAATACGTTTTGCTGAGACAGATTTAAAATAGCAAGTATTACATAAGGGTATACGCGAAACAAAAATGGCTGAAGGGATTGATCAGAGCAGAAATGGAAGAGAATACCTAAACTACTTAAAGTCTATTGCCTCAATCTTTCCAATAGTTTTAAAAATATTTTTACCAAGTTAAACACAAAAAGGAATACACAAGACACAAACCAGAAATATCAAACTTTGTTCATAAAGGCAATATCACAGAATTCTTGTAATACACAAAAAATATATGCAACGATGGGAGATAAAAAAGTTCGATAATGTGTAAATATATCTGTCACCCATTAGTAACAGCAAACAGCTGTATTAATTCAAAAGCATACTGCAATCAGTCCAACAAACCACATCTTTCCAATGTCCTACTAGTTTCCATGGAACAAATATTCTGGTTTGTTTTAAGATAAAGAGGTTTGAAATAAGTGATCCATGTTACTTTTAAAAGCACTTTTAAAATAAATGTTGATTTAGTTTTTCCTCTCTTTCTGAAAAAGAATGATTCAAGCTTGGATTTCCTTTTCCACTGGTACACTAGTATCTATGAAGTCTGTAGCATAAATGTATAATTTGTCCATTATAACTTGATTGTCTTAGCTGCTGATGAGATACTAAATAAAGGCACTCGGGAAACTTTTTCTTTCATGATTATACCAGTATCAGAAGGGTGACAGAACCTGGGGGTGGGGGTTGCATCTCAACATAATGCATTTTGTATGGGACTCTCAGACACAGCCAGAGGTCCAACTGCAGCTGTTTCAAGAGTAGGAAATTTTGCGGGTCTGGACACTTAAGAAGCTACCTTTATGTTTCTGATTAACACTGGGTGAGTCCAGATCACAGAAGAGGAGGTCATAAATTACTATTTGCATGGTTTTCAGCAGTTTGATTTCAAAGTTTGCTGAGAATCAATCAAAAATGGAAGCATGCTCCTCCCCAAAATAAATAGCTAAATTAATCTATAATGCAATATTGTAGATTTTTAATGGCATTAACAATGACAGAATTTTTTTTTTATGAGACCGTCTCATAAAGTTGGTGAATCTAGACCCTTGTTTCTGCTCACTGAAGCAGCCTTCATTTATAATCAGGAAGATGGAATCAAACTGAGTTTGAATTGGAGTATGTACATGGCATTTCCAATCATGCAATTTCCAGCTGTAGTAGCTAGCAGTTTGAAGGGCTCTACCATTATGTTTTTCTGGATACTACTAACCCACATTATAAAAGATCTGACTGTTGTCTGTTCAATTTAATGACAGCTCCTCAAAGACTATAGTCTTTTAATTCCATTAAAAAGAGTATAGATATTACAACATGAACTTTAAAATACCTACCTGAAGGCAAAAATTCACGCAATATTCTGTTCTCATGGTAAGCCTTCCAAATAGATGAGTGAAATGATCAATGGCAATCTTGGTAGCAGTCCTACAGAGCTAATCTCTACAGTTGGCTGAGAACAGGTCTGATCCTGCTGTCAGAACCAGGCACTCAGGCCACACAAGTGTTAACAAGCAAGCTGGTGCAGAGCAGCTCCTACCCTGAGTCCTGATGTCTGCAGGAGATGTAGAGAGCCAGGCCCTGGTTCATTTGTTTGTGGTGTATGGATGAACTGACCACAGCGAAGCTTGATCTTCGTCTGGCCCCATCTAGCAGCAGGTATGGCAGAAGAATGCTTTAGTGCTTCACTGGAGCAAAAGTCTGTGGGTCGTTCGTTGTATCTGAGCTTGAATTTCCTTAAGCACAGTGCGGAGAGTATGGGTCTCAGCTACAGACAGGCTATGGCCAACCACAAGCTAACCATGCGGTTTATGTAGTTGTACTGCAGACATTACAAAAGTCTGATAACAAATCTCGCTACAAGATGGAGACATGTTCTTAAAACATGTTGGAGGAGCTAGCGGTTAGCCTTCAATTCAGTAACTGAAGGGCATGAAGTTAACCTGAAGGCACGATCCACTCTGTTTGTCTAAGTGTAGATTTGAGGCAGCTCAACATAGCAAGTGCTGAAAGGAAAGTCATTTCAGCCCTGTAAGAGAGGGGTAAGTAGGGATAGCAGTAGTGGTGAGAAAGCAGTAGTTACAGGATGTTCAAAGTAATAAACATGCTCAGATTAAACAGTACTGGAGTCAGGTAAAGGGTGGATAATTGGGAGAAAATTCAGTACAATCTTAAATTTCAGCCATCAAAAAAATACAAAGCTCATTAACTTGACTGAGTAGACTGGTCTTCAGAACAAATTCAAACTAAACCATCTCCTAAGCAGGTTTATCAAAAAGTGAGGGTGATAGTAAGGTGATTTTTGCAGCACACAAAGACAAATGCCCTAGTGTTTCTTACCTGTTATCTTATGAACAGCCACAAAATCAATGACATTTGCCTTTTACCGTTATAAAGGCAACATGAAGAGGTTTCTTTTCCCACCTCACCCAACTAAACCAGGAACTGCAAACAAAAGACTAGCTTCATTTTAGGTCAGGATGGCAGAAGCAGAAGGAATCTGTTCCATTTTAGGCCCTGGTAAAGTTTTAGAAATTTGCTATTAGAAAACCAATTGAACCTTTTGACACATAGGCAGTTGGCATTTGAGAACTTCAATCTTTAAGATTTTTTTTTTAATCATAAAACTTTATGTCCTTTTTTTAGTTATACAAGTACCCCCAAGTTTTATGCTTGGTCTGCTGCTTCCTTAAGTTTTTTAGATGATGGTATATTTCATACTTGCTGAGTTTATAAATATTAATGTTCCTATTTAGATAGAGTGTCATCAGAACAGTATCTTTTGACCTGCACTGGTAAGAGTATGAGACAAGAGGTTCAAATGAGCGACTTGTCTAAAAGAAGGCCACTCTGCAGGTACTTTCAGACATCACAAAGGATAAGCTAGGGAAAAAGAATATGGAAAATATGTTATCTCCTCACTCAATTCACTGTATGCACAACCACCTCTTGACCAGATTGTGGCTGTGATACTTTGGGATCTTATAGCTCAGTTTGCTTGCATTCTTCCATGAGAATTTGGTTCTGTGTTGTCACGGCAGGAAGGTAATCGTTGACTGGGTCTTCAATGCTTGTAAGAATCTGACCTATCCTTCGGCTGATTCTCTGCCCAAAAGAGCCACTGCTGGTTTTGGCTGAGATTGTCTGACCTCTGTAGACTTGAGCCTGATGCTCACATATACCAAACTTGCTTAGCAGGATAAACACATCTCTTCGGAAAGCTTTGGTGAAAATAGCGTAAAGAAAGGGGTTGGCACAAGAATTGA
The DNA here is from genome assembly GCA_013401315.1 of Balaeniceps rex. NCBI lineage: Eukaryota > Metazoa > Chordata > Aves > Pelecaniformes > Balaenicipitidae > Balaeniceps > Balaeniceps rex. Next base: position 24,580 of record VYZW01023842.1, read on the forward strand.
GTGGGTAGAAGAGTACCAGCAAAATCTTGGAATTGGTGACAGTTATCAATGGTTTGTTCATAATGGCAGATAAAGCATGGAAAGAGATAGGAGCCATGCACAGAAAGTCAGTGAAAATCAACACAGCCATCCGCTTGGCAATTTTGGTGTCTTTGTCCCCTGACTTGTACTGAGGGTTTCGCACAGTTACATAGATTTTTACGTAGCAGGCACAAATGATGACAAAAGCAATAATGTTACATATTAAAACGAAGACAACGTAGGCTTCAGCCACCGGTGTTTCTGTGTCCATAGGCAAGCAGATGCTGACTTTGCTATAGCTGCTGACGCCAACCAGTGGCAAAAGGGCAAGAAGAAAGCACGAGAGCCACCCTCCCAGCATGATAATCAAGGCATGCCGGAGGCGAATCTTTCGATCTGGGCGCATGGCAAATGTGATGGCGTACCAGCGCTCCAGGGTTATCACAGTCAGCGTGTATACAGAAAGTTCACTAGCAAAGACCGTGAAAAAGCCAGCTGTGTTGCAACCAGGTCCAGTCTGCCACTCTATAGCGTGGTTATAGTACTCTGACCTGGTGTAGAGATCCACTGAAGCGATCAGGAGGAGATATAACCCCATGCAAAAATCAGCAAAGGCCAAGTTGCACATCAGGAAGCGTGGTACTGTCAGTTTATAATGGCTGGTGAGGAGGATGAAAAGGACGAAAATGTTACCCAGGATGGCCAGCAGGTTCACAAACCACACCACAATCCTCAGAAATTTATATCCCATTATATCCTCACAGGGATTAAACTCATCGGGCTCTGGAGTACATATTACGTCTTCATTGCCTCCGCAGACAGGATAGTCATAATGACTGTCAAAGGTCTGGATGTCTTGCATTTGAGGGTTCTTGAGCTCTTGGCCAAACCCAAGATTGCCTTCTCCGGGCTCTTCCATAAAAATGTAATAATGGGAATTTTCATGAAAATTCGTGAACTCGGTGTTTTTGTCATACACAGTATCGGTGTGGTCTGTATATTCTTCTGCATAGTCTTTGTAAAATGGACCTCTGAGAGCTTTGACTGATCTCTTACGAAAGCTGTGACTGATGCTCTGGTTACATGTCAGGTACTCCAGGATTCTGAAAGAGTAGAGGGGAAAATCACCGCTGGCATTTACAGTCTGGCTGGAGTACAGCAAGTAAACAAAGGGAACACTTCAAAAGCAAATCACCGTGAATGAAAACATAGTTATAAAAATGTGATCAGATATATTTCTGTCAAGAGAAAGTATAGCGATCAATAAGCTTGAGTGTTTCTGGGCTTTTTTTTAAACTATATTTTTCCTTTCTCTATTGCTATCAGCTATCCCCAGTAGTAATTTGGCTTGTTCAGCATACATAATCCCTCTTCCTTCTTGAGATCTACATTCTTAGTAGGTAACAAGACTTTTATCTACTGTTTATAACTTCTTAGATAATACCTACGGTAGTACTTTCCTTTTCATTTTTGCTCACAAATCAATTTCTCCCAGAACTTCCATCATTTTAATTTCTGTTCTGTGTGTTTTCTGTAGGTGCTTTACAGCTAACTAGCAGTGTAGTGGTTGGGAATCCAGTACCTCATGGTGTGATGCATCTGTTTGTAGTCGAAAATTGTTCATACAGGAAAAAAAATCGCGATTTGGCATCAAATTTTTTGATCGCTGTGATCCACTGTCACATAACCTTTAGCATTTCTCATTTCCAGGTGTGTAGAATTCGAGATTGCTTACAATTTGAGATTGCATACAATTCAGTCTGAGAAATTTTCATCTCTATTAATAGACATGCAGATACTTGTTTTTTTTCAGTTATTAGATTGTGCTGGGTTCTTTCTGCACATTCTTCCTGTCCAGGTTTTGAATCTCTTCACTCCTCTGTTTTATTTCTGTCCTCACTTTCCCAGACCAATTGTAATTGTGAATGTTATTGCTTTGTGAGTTTATTATTGAATAATTCATATGCTTAGCATAGCATATTTTTAATATACTATGCATTCCAACCACAAATACTGCAATACTGAAAACTGGGGCTGTCTTCCTAAACCAGCGGCTGGCCTGGATAAGAATTCTCTAAACCTTATTAAACTTTGGAGAAATTTACAATGGATTTGCATTCTGTAGTAAAATTCTGCTGCTAATCACAGTAAGTCATCCTCCCTCCCTCCCCGCAGCAGATGAGTCGCTGTGTTGCATCAGGACATCTATAAATGTATTTTTTCCTTTCCAAAAGCTATCCGCACCTGTTCTGATGGGAGGCTGGAAATCCTGCCAAAACGGAATTTGAAATAATCTGTCTATGAGGTTATTACAGAATCATTTGTTCTGAGCTCTTCAGTTAGAAAACATATGAGACATGAGGCTATAACCCCTCCAAAACTTCTTTTTCCAGGCCTTGCTGCAGTTCATTCTACATATAACGTATTACAGCACATTACCCTTTTCTTTTCCTTCCCTTTAATTCTGGGCTCAACAAAAGGAGGAGCTGTTGCAAAAGGTCCTACAAATTGTTATATCAAAATTTCTTTCTTCTGTCAGCTTGAAATTGTAATCTCTGTTTCAAAGAATGTCCTCTATACCTAGAAAAAAATGGTCACAAAAGTGCTAATAGATGTAATTTTATATTAATACTAAAACATTGTTTTCACTCACATACTTTAAAATGGAATGTAAGTTAGTGACACACACCCGCTGGTTTTTTTCCAGTTCTTGAAAGCACAGCAGTGACTTGGATATGATAGGTCAGCTCGCATTAGCTGAAGAAATACCTTTACAGCTGGTAATTTCTTTAAAGTCCATGTATTTATGGCCATTAGCTCTTTAAGGCTTTCCAGTCCTTTGGCTGGAAGGTTAGCAATGGCTGTTCTGGAGACATCTCTAGGTAAAGGAAGAAAAAGACAAACGTCAGAATATCCAGTGGCTGGATCAGAATTTTTTCTGATTCTCACAGTAATTTAGGAGTTTCATAGAATTCTACAGCAAAAATCAAATCTGGAGGAGGTGGGGATTTCATATCACTTTGCTAGGTTCTGATACCATTCAAATTCAGGTAGGATATTAATTCCTCCTGTGATTTCCTCTGTGTTTTAAAGCTCTTGTCTTTAACATCTCATAGTGCAGAATATGGATGATAAAGAAATATCAGGACTTTTAGAATTACACCTTTAAAGCCAATCAGATACAAATGCATATGCAAAAACAAAGTTTTAAAAAAGCTTTGAAGAAGTCACATCTTCCATTTGAAGAGCTATTTTCCTTTAGACCTCTTTAGACTCACTTTAACCTGCTGGGATACTTCAATAGAAAGCATTGTAATTACTAAAACAATGTTCTTCATAGACTGAAATTAAAATCTTCTATCTCAGTCCATCCTGAAACTATCAGAAAATTCTGTATTATGTTTGCTGCTTTCTATTTCTCTGGTACTGAGTCCAACTCAGTAGATACGTTGCACAGTTCATGGAGGAGGTGGATTTCCTTTAGAACTACCAGGTGAATGTCAGCTGGTCCTGCTAGTGTTTTCCACTCATTTTTTGCTTTGTCCCAAAACCTCTTCGACTGACGCTTGAAGTGTTTTCTCAGAGTTATACTCTGTAAAGAAGTAAACCTGTAAAAAAGGTTCTAGTGTAGAACATTGTTTGAGCACTTTCATCAGGAACACTCTAATAATAAATAATTCAGCTTTTTTCTGTGCATAGTTTCCTAAGAGTGCTGTTCTTATCCCTCTAGAAGTCTCACCCACTGGCTGGTTTCTTGCACCTAAAAGAAAACTATTAGTAATTTTATGCTTTAAACAAATTGCTTCTAAAACACTTGGTTTTGCTCTGCTTTATTTTTTTATTTTGATTTGCTTGTATTTGATTTTAAATTGAGTTAGAAATGGCTTCCTCTTTCTGTAGGAGGGCTTTTTTAATTGTAACAGCTTCTTTGCTATCTTACATATTTGAATATGTCACAAATAGTTGATTTCAACCACATAAACTTTGTTTTGTTCCTCTGGAATCCTTTTTGATAGCTAGTATATGTTTCTACTGAGCCCCTGAATTGACTCTTCTAAGAGTCTGAATGCTGCCTGCTATAATTTTATCTTTTAAAGAACCACAGAATAGTTGAGCTTCCAGATCATCCAGTTTGACCTCTCTGCTCAAAGCAGGGTCATCTACAGCAGAGTGCTCAGAGCTGTGTCCTTTTGACTTCTCAGTATCTCCAGGGTTGGAGACTCCACAGCCTCTCTAGACAATGTGTTGCAGCTTTTGACCACTCTCACAGTAAAGAAGTTTTTTCTTATGTTGAAATGGACTTTCCCGTATTTCAGTTTGTGCCTGTTGCCTCTTGTAGTGTCACTGGACACCACTGAGGAGACCCTGGCTCCATCTTCACAGTTCTCCGCCCGCCCCTTCCCCCCCCTTCAAGTATATACACATTGATAAGATTCCCTTGACTCCTCTCTTCTCCAGACTAACCATTTCCAGCTCTCTCAGCCTATCAATTTAGTGGCCTGCTCCTTTTTGTTTTTCACTAATTTCCTCATTTTATAGAGCTATCCTTCCAAAGCAAAACTTCTTGGTAGACTAGATCTTGGACTAGACCTTACCAAGACAAGGCTGGCCTTTCAGCAACCCCCATGGGTCTCCATCAAGTCCTCATGGTGGTGGCAGCTACCTGCAGGAAGGCAACATGGTTAAATGCTGAGTGATGGGAGGTGCTAAGGCTTTTTGGAAGGGAAGTGACACCTCACAAACCCTTGGGAGTTCTTTGAAAATGTTCTGGCACAAGCGTATGGAGAAAGATGATCCTGTTTGTACAGTGAATTGGGATTTCTGAAAGCCTTGACAAAACCAGATATTAAGGGCTGTTGAAGTAACTAAGCTGTTATGTGACAAGGGGAATGGCTATGGTTTCAGCTGGGATAGAGTTAATTTTCTTCATAGTAGCTGGCATAGTGCTGTGTTTTGGATTTAGTAGGAGAAGAATGCTGATAACACACTGATGTTTTAGTTGTTGCTAAGTAGTGCTTACCCTAGTCAAGGACTTTTTAGCTTCCCACACTCTGCCAGGTGCAGAAGAAGCTGGGAAGGAGCATAGCCAGGACAGCTGACCCGAACTGGCCAAAGGGCTATTCCACACCATATGACGTCATGCTCAGTATATAAACTGGGGGGAGTTGGCTGGGGGCCAGCAATCGCTGCTTGGGGACTGGCTGGGTGTCAGTCAGTGGGTGGTGAGCAGTTGCATCACTTGTTTTTCCTGGATTTTGTTTCTCTCTCTCTCTCATTGTTTTCCTTTTCATCATTATTACTATAATAATAATAATATTTGAATTATTAAACTGTTTTTATCTCAACCCATGAGTTTTCTTACTTTTGCTCTTTGATTCTCTCCCCCATCCCACCAAGGGGGGAGGGTGAGCGAGTGGCTGTGTGGTGCTTGCTTGCTGACTGGGGCTAAACCACAACACTCTTCTAGATTAATTAAAAAAATAAAAGAGTGAGGGAAAAGCCTAGGAACAGATGACAAGTTTTCATGCTAGAGGAAGAATGGAAAATGAACTGGTGTCTGAATATAGACATCATCGCAGCAGAGGCCCACAGAGGCTAGGCTAGTGCTGGTGCTACTGTGAAATGTTCATAAACAGTCTGGAAAGAGAATGAGAGTAGCTGCAACAAAGCTTGTTTCTAACACAAAATAATAGAAGGTAGTGAAAGCTAAAGCTGATTGTCTAAAGAAGCAGAAGGATCCTGCAATATTAAGTGAGCAGTAAAATAATTGACACGATTCAATATTGATCAATGTAAAGTGCATTTAGGAAAAAGCAATCTTAACTGTACATGGATGACAGTGGGGTTTAATTTACCTAGCACTCTGGAAAGATCTTGGAGTCCTCTCTGCAAATGTCAAGCCAGTGCTATTCAGTAATGTTGAAGGGAAATAGAATGCTAAGAATTTTTAGGAAAGAAATAGAAAATAGAACAGAAAGATTTTGCTTTGTAAATCTAATGACTGCACCTTAAATACTATATGCAGCGCTATAAATACTATATGCAGTTTACAATAAGAGCACAGAAAGCTACAGCAAGGATCATTGAAAGTATCAAATTTTTTACATATGAAGTAATAAGGAGTAGATAAGGACTTTTCTCTTGGGAAAAGCTAGGACTGGAAGCAATAGGAGATGCTATTCATAGTGTAAAGAAGGTGATTGGGAATGATTATTCATTCTTGTGAGACGAGTTTTGGGTCACCTAAGAATGAGAGGCAAGAGACTTAAAAAAGAGAAAAGGTACAATCTTTTCACAAAATTGCATCATTAAATTGTGAAAGTCAGTGCCATGGTTCATTGTGCAGGCCAAATAACAAGGTAACAAGAAGGACAATATCACTTTTTGTTTTGGTTTTATTCACAGTTGTGTCACGTTCCCATCAGAAATGACTGGGTCAGGAGGAACATCCTGGGGAACAAGGGCTTATGCCTTGGAAGCAGCCATGGAGAGGAGCCTCTCTGGGGCCCTGGGTGCACAGGGGAGGGAGCTGCAGCTCCTGGAGAGCTGCGAGCAGAAGGGAGCAGCCAGCCCAGGACTCAGGTGGTAGAAGCAATCTCCCAGGGAGCAGAGGGTAATGCGCAAAGTCTGCAGCAACTCAAAGGGTTTTATCAAGTAACGTTAAAAAGTCTGAAAGAAAGATCTGTTCAATGAGAAGAAAGGGCTTGGAAGAATTAGTTACAAGACTACCTCATTTCTGTTCTATCTGACAGAATCCTTTGAAGTCTGTTATGTTTGTGTATATGGGTGTTTATTTAAGCAGTTAGGTATTGCAGTTTTTATTTTGAAAAACTCTGCTTATTTTAAACTGGGGGGCTTGGTGAGAAGATACAGGCACAGCTGCCTTGAAGTTCTAGTTGGCTCAGGATTAATCTTGTTGCAGGGCTAACAACAGATGGTTGGTCCCATCCACAGGCCATACTAAGCACAATGGCTCAGAAGTTTGGAAGTTTCCAAAATCCCCAGTTTGGTAAAAAAAGATGGTATGGTGTCTGCCACCGAGAGGTCTTGTGACCTTTCTGTACCGCTGCTATTGCAAATGGAAAATCCTCCTGGCAGTCTGGTGATAATTTGTCTCCCAACAGAAGATAGCTTTGTAGTTACCTTACCTAGGCCTGCACTTTGTTGGCAAAAAAAGTGTGTGTTAACTTTGGCCAGAGGAAAGTGTGGGATTGACAGGGATTTTTTACTTTACAAATCCAGTCTTGACAATCATCTGTTCAGATTCATAATCTACTTCAAGCAGCATAAGCAGCTGTCTTCAAACTAGAAAGTATAGGATTGAAAAGGTTTTAAATAATAATTACTGATCTTCAGAGCAGTGTGAATGCAAGCAGTTGGAGTTTGCCAGACTGTGTCTGTGTCTATCTGTGTCTGCATTCATACAGAAGACACATTTTCCTAAATTATTTCTTTGTTCTGTATCATTGTATGATCAGTCTTGATTTTGGGCTGCTCAGAAAAATGGGAACTGACTGCACTCATGTCAGCCTCATTAATATCTAATAATATTGGTAACTAAGGTGTTACTTAAACACAGCAATGTTTACATTGCACAGAAGAGTGTCTTGCTACTACTGCTAAGCTATAGCTGGCTCACAACAAACACAAGAGAAGGGGCAAGAGTTCTGACAGACTTGTCAAGAAGATCTGTCTCAAATTGAAGTGACTAGAAAAGAAGTTGCTCGAAGACTTGCTTATGCCCAGTGGCAGGAAAAGAACAGAACAGAACCTCCTAAGGTAGGACCCTTTCCTAGATTGGAAAGTGATGCTTTAAAGAGCACTTCAGCTTTTTAAAGATATTTAATTACTCATATGTATCTTGTGCAACAGTTAGTAATGTTTTGAATTTGGATTTTATGTTTTGCAAAAGCTAATTGAACAATAAGCCTGATTATTTTTTTGTTGTACTCTGATGAACTTGTGCTCTGGGCAGCAGCTCTTGTTGATGCATTTAGTAAATCAGGTCCACTGAGTTGCTGAATCCTAGCCAAGATTTCATTTTCAGGTGAAGAGCAGTGTACTGTCATTATACTGTTAAAATAATTTTCTAAAGGGAGCAATCTATGTCTACAACCACTTGCATGTAAATATACAGCAGTGACAAAGGAACTGGAATTATTGACATCTGTTCTCTATTCAGTGATCACACTCCCTGCTTCCTCTGCTATTGTAAACTGCAAATTTTTAAAAAATTTGTCTAACCTTTTGATACCTACTCAAATATACCATCGAACTAGGTGGTCTGAGAGCATAGCCAAACACACACAACATAGATATATCCAGGCACAAGTCTTTGTAGTTAAATCTTTCTCACTGGTTTTCTTTAAAGCCAAAATGGAAGAAAATTACCCCATTAGGGTGGGTCCAAGGTCACTAATTCAAGTTACTGACCTTTAAGTTGCTGTTGCTGCTGAAATCCTGATCAGAAAAAAAAACAGTAAATGATAGATCTGTGGGGCAGACATTCCATCAACTGTAAATTCTTATCTCTCTTCAGGAGCGTATAAAGGGAACTCCAGAGACCATGAGTTGTGCCAGCTTGTTGGGGAGGCAAGACAGAGCCTCTTTTTTGAGCTCCATAAATGTTCCTTCCCCCTCCCCCCGACCTGTTCCCACTGTAAGCAATGCCATTTGTTGCCCTAGAAAAAGGAGTATTTATCTTTTGGCAATTGTTTTCCATAGAGTTAGTTTTCACTATTGTAAGTGGAACTTTCTTTTTGAGGAAGATCCAATGTCCACAAATTCCCATGCCAGCTAACAACAGCTAGATGCCTGAACCAAAAATGACTTAACAAATTATTTATTAAAATAAGCCAAGTCGTTTACACTGCCCAAGGGGCGTATGGAAGGGCTGTATTGGTCAGATTTCTCAGGTTATTGTGCAAGTTAACAAATCTCTGGTCCCTCTGTAATTAACGCATTAATATTAGTCTTGATGGTACAGTGGGGGTTGTATAATAAAGAACCAATTGCAAGCACTTTTCTGTCTCCTGTGGGAGATGTTACTGGCCATTAACATGACACAACAATAAATAGTTGGGTTCCACTCAATTTTCATTCATTTTGACTTCAGCTTTCTTAAGGCAGTGCATATGTGGGAGTTTCAGAAACTATTTCGTTCCAGTTAAAATAGTTCTGGTTCCTGAAGGTCAGCTAGGAGATCTGTTCAGGTGGAAGGATTCTGCTCTAAATTGTTGTTGGAAGATATCTCGCTTTATAACAAACCCTTCCTACATCACACATGCAGAATAATTCCTGTTTATCTGTGGGTAACAGAAGTCCCTGCAGCTGCTATTAAAAATATATTAAAATTAAATTAAAAATTAATAATACATTCTACCCTTCTGTACTGGTTTTGGCTGGCATAGAGTTAAATTTCTTCATAGTAGCTTGTATGGGGCTATGTTTTGGATTTATGAATGAAAACACTGTTGGTAACACAGGGATGTTTTTGTTATTGCTGAGCAGTGCTTACACAACGTCAAGGCCTTTTCTGCTTCTCACTCTGCCCTGACAGTGAGCAGGCTGAAGGTGCACAAGGAGTTGGGAGGGGACACAGCTGGGACAGCTGACCCCAACTGGCCAAAGGGATATCCCAGACCATATGACATCATGCTCAGCAATAAAAACTGGGTGGAAGTTTGCCAGGGCTGCCGTCGCTCAGGGGCTGGCTGGACATTGGTCAGTTGGTGGTGAACAATTGTTTTTGTTGCATGACTTGTTTTTCTCGGGTTTGGTTTGGTTTTTTCCCCTCTTTGTTGTTTTTTTTCCCATCCTTTTTTTAATTATTAAACTGTCTTTATCTCAACTCATAAGTTTTCTCACTTTTACCCTACCAATTCTCTCCCCCATCCCACTGGGTGGCGGGGTGAGCAAATGGCTCTGTGGAGCTGAGATGCAGGCCAGGGTTAAACCACAACAGCTTTCTAAGATCTTTATCTTAGGACTAGCAAATCAAAGGATCACGATGTGAAATAATCCTACTTTTTTAATCACTGTTGATTTACTGTTGCTTACATGCCATTTTATGCCTTCTTACTGGCATAAAAGGCGTATGCCTTCTTTCTTAACTGGCAAGGGAGACACCATGATCAGGCAGGTGGTTTTCCCAGGGCAAGGCTCATCCCCTGCACTCCGGGTGTGCTGACCCCTGCTATTTCCCCAAATGTGGGAAACTCGACTGCCTAATTTGCGGAAGAGGGGCTTGGTTT
>VYZW01023848.1:0-27225 GCA_013401315.1 Balaeniceps rex
CCCCGGGCCCTCTCCCCCTCCCGGGGCGGCCCTCTGCCTCCTCCCCGCCCCACCGCTGGTTCCTCAGGGCTGCAGGGGACCCCAAACCTCACCACCCCCCCCCGAATTTGCGGCTCCCCCGTTCCGTTCTGTGGGGCCCTCACCCCCCAGGGCTGGGGGGGACCCCACGTTCCTCCTCCCCTAAGTTTGGGGAAGCACCCCGCCCTTTCCGAGTCCCGCAGGGTCGATGGGGACCCCCCCCGTATTCACTTCTTTGGGACCCCCGTTCCCCAGGGTTGTGGGGGGCCCCTCTCCCTGCCTGGCTCCCCACATACAGGGACCCCCACCGGCGTTGTGGGGGCCTCCTCTCCGTGCCTGGCTCCCCAGATATAGGGACCCCCCCCAGCGTTGTGGGGGCCCCCTCTCCCTGCCTGGCTCCCCAGATACAGGGGACCCCCCCAGGGTTGTGGGGGGCCCCTCTCCCTGCCTGGCTCCCCACATACAGGGACCCCCACCGGCGTTGTGGGGGCCTCCTCTCCGTGCCTGGCTCCCCAGATATAGGGACCCCCCCCAGCGTTGTGGGGGCCCCCTCTCCCTGCCTGGCTCCCCAGATACAGGGGACCCCCCCAGGGTTGTGGGGGGCCCCTCTCCCTGCCTGGCTCCCCAGATACAGGGGACCACCCCAGGGTTGTGGGGGCCTCCTCTCCCTGCCTGGCTCCCCACATGTAGGGGAACTCCCCAGGTCCTGTACTCCTCCCTGAGGTCCCCCCTTTTTTCCCCCCCCTCTATTTCTCCATCCTTTAGGATCTCCCTGCTCTCTAACCACCGTTTTTGGGGGGTGTGGGGGACCCCTGTCCCACCCCCTTCACTCTGTTTAGCATTATGGGGTCCCCCTTGTTGTCCTCATCCCCCCCCAAGGGACGACAGCGTCCCTTCCGCGGGGGTGACAGTTGGGGTTGGGTGCTGGTTCTGCAGGAGGAACTGCCGGGGGAACCCCAACTGCCTGGTGGGCATCGGGGAGCACGTCTGGCTGGGCGAGATAGACGAGAACAGCTTCCACAACATCGACGACCCCAACTGCGAGCGCCGCAAGAAGGTACCTCCCCCCCTTCTTCTCCCCCAAAAAGCATCCCCTGCCCTTCCCGGTCCCCGGGGGAAGATGGGGACGAGGGGAGGTGACACCTCGTGTCCCCCTGTAGCCGGGGGAGTTTGGGATGCGGCTGTTTGTACCGTGCCGGAGCGGCGTTTTCCCGACAAACAGCCCTAAAGCGGCCGCCCCAGCTGCTGGATTTCTGCTTGCTCCTCCGCAGCGGCGAGTGACGACTGTGCTTTCTCTCTTACGCCAGAACACGTTCGTGGGCTTAACGAACCTCGGCGCCACGTGCTACGTGAACACTTTCTTGCAGATGTGGTTTCTTAACTTGGAGCTCCGACAAGCCCTCTACTTGTGTCCTAGCACCTGCGGCGAGTATAGGGCCGGAGAGGGCGTCCCGAAAGACAAAGGTGGGTGCTTTTGCTCATTTTCTCCTAAAATTTTACACGCTGGCGTCAGCTTTGGGATAACGTTTGTCGGGAGAATTGATGGCTGAAGCTACAACCACTTGTGCGATCTCCGCTCAGCTCTTTTTGAGTCCATCACCCGGCTTTTAGGAACAAACCATCCTTTCCCCGAGTTATTTCTTAAACCGGAGTGATCTGATCTGGTTGAAAAATCTGATTTGGGTTTGTTTCTTGCTGGGCTGCTTCCCAAACTGGTTCCCAGCTTAATGACGGTGCTGGGGGTGGAAGCACATGGGTTGGGGCTGATTTGCGCTACTGTGGAGCCGCGCTCGTCCCATGGGAGGGCGAAAATTTAGGTCCACGATACGAATGAGGCTTCCAATTGCCCGCACAGTGGACGCAGCGGGCTCGGGTGCCGTACCTTTACATATGGCACGGCGCTGGACGTGCCTGATTTCTTCTGTTCCTGTTTTTATGGGGTTTTTTTTACACAGTGTCTCAGCGTTTAGGGTAAAAAAGAAGCTGTTGGTACGGGGTGGTCGGCACACGCTGCTTAAACTGTTCACTCACAGTTCAGGCTGGGCACTGCGGGGTATTTACAGTTGGACTCGACGATCTTCAGGGTCTGTTCCAACCTAAATGATTCTGTGATATTTGGGTTGCGCTGGGACTTCGCCGTCATCGCTGACAGGAACCGCTTGGGTTCTCATGATAATTTAAAACAGCTTTTAAAAAAAAGATGTCATTTCTAATCGTTACGTTTACCCGTACGAAGAAAGAACAAGCGAATTTACTTGGAACGATTATCTCTTGCCTTGAATTACTTGCCGTAACTTGTGCGACGCGTTGTTTTTACTAGACTACGAGCCTCAGACCATTTGCGAACACCTCCAGTACTTGTTCGCCTTGCTGCAGAACAGCAAGAGGCGATACATCGATCCCTCTGGGTTCGTCAAAGCGCTGGGCTTGGACACAGGACAGCAGCAGGTAGGTTTGAGGCGCGCCTCTCGAGTCGTTACCTTCTCTAAAGCAGCGTGAAACCGCCCTTTTGTGTTGGTTTAGCATCTCTGAGCTGCTCGGGTACAAACACAAAGGCAGAAGCGGTGCTGAGGGCCCTTCCCCTTGGTGCGGGAGATCGGGAGGAGCCCAGGGAGTGAGGGGACAGGGACAGGGAGTGCTGTTAGCGCCTGATCAACCCCGGCACCGTGCGGGGCGGGAGCCAAAGCTGCCTTGAGGGTCCTTTCGCAGGTGCTTTGTGGTCTCCTCCTCCCAGGGCAGGGAAACACTTGGCGGTGGGTAGTTCAGTGGGGGTTGAAGGGCCCTCGCAGGGCGAGAAGACGTTTGGTCGGGTCACCGAGAGCCAGCCAAGGTCCAACGCGAGCGCGTGGGGCAGAGAAAGCACGGTTAGAGAGGGGCGAGCGCCGCGGATGGGCCCCACAGGGCTGTCGCCGAAGAGGGCTCAGGAGAAGGGCGCAGCTTGAAAATACACTTTGAGAAGTAAAGAGGGAGATTGTCGGAGGAAGAGCCCGAGCGCTGGCCTGCGTTTCCTCGGGAGGATGCGGGAGGGGAAGGAAGCGGTCACTACCGACCGGTGATACTAAAGGACAGCCGGGGGAGGCCAAAGCGTGTTTGTTTTCGGAAGAGGAGAGCAAAGAAGAGCGAGGATGGGAGAGGAAGGCCCTGAGATGAGCGTGGGGAAGCTCACAAGCCTTGCAGGAGGGGACGAATCCACAGGGCAGCTTCTCATTTTTGGGGTGTTTTTATTTTTCCTCTCACCTAGAACGCAAGCGGGGACAGCTTAAATTGCGTGCTGAGCTTTGAAAAACAAGCGGTAACGGGATAGAAAGCTCTGCAGGAGGGTTTTTTTTTGTTGGTGTTGTTTTTTTTTTCTTCAGAGCCCTTCGAGGAGCGGGGCAGAAGTCAAAACCACCCGGCGCGGCTGGCCGGGAGCCAGGTTAACTCACGCCGTGGTCTCACGCTGGGGGCCTCGCGCTCCTTTTAGGCAAAGTCCTCTTTTTTTTTTTTTTTTTCCCTTTAGTTCTCCCGACTGGTCTTTTTTTCTATTCAGTGCACGCCGGCCCTCCGTGCAGCCTGTGTGTAAGGCTCCGGGTAATTTGCAGTAAATTAGCGACAGGGTTGTGATTGGGCTTTGTGCTGTGGCGTATTGTTAATGGACTTGGCTTTCTCTTCTAGGATGCCCAGGAGTTTTCAAAGCTGTTCATGTCGCTGCTGGAAGATACTTTATCCAAACAAAAAAACCCAGATGTCCGAAACATAGTGCAAAAGCAGTTCTGTGGAGAGTACGCCTATGTCACAGTGTGAGTATTTGGTCTTTGGGAAGAACCTTTCTGTAAATATTTAAACTTTTTTAGAAAAAATTGCGGGGGGTGGGGGGAACGATCCCTCCTAACAGCCGGAGCAGGCAGGTAAGCTTCTGCCGCAACACTTTGTAAGAGGTTTTTAGCTTTTAGGTTTCTTGATTCTGTGTGCGTGGTGGTGGTGGTGCAGTTCTCCAGCTGCTTTTAATCCCTTAATGAAAATTTACCGATTAAGCCTGCAAGTGAGTTAATGGAACGTAAAGTCCTGCAGCCAGAAAATAGAGTCCTCGGGGGTCGTATTTTCATTCCTGCGTTCTCCGAGCTGTGGATTTCACCTCAAAAATGACATAAAATGGTGTGTGTGAGTTGTAAGCAGGTGTTCCTGGCTTTCCTGGTAGATGCTATTATCCTGTTACCACCTTTTTGCAGAGTGTTCATGGTGCAGCGGTGTGAACCACGTTAATTCTGACTTAAACAACTTTTTCTCCTGGTTTTATAGCGTAAGGAGTCATTTAACTGGTGGCTGGGGAGTTCAGACGCACGAACCAGTGAACTGTCCTCATGTGTTTTTTGTCTTTTTTTTTTTTTTTTAATCCTAGCTGCAACCAGTGTGGCAGGGAGTCCAAACTCGTGTCTAAATTTTATGAGCTGGAGTTAAACATCCAAGGGCACAAGCAGTTGACAGACTGTATAACGGAATTTCTTAAGGTACGAGCTCGTTGGTTTTTGAATCCTGCTAATTCTTAGCAAGGTGTTTTAATTCCTTCCTTCAATTAACAGCCTTTGAGGTCGATATCAGAGCGAAGCGACTGAGTTGTCTCAGTGAGATGCATCCAAAAGGAAATTTGATTTTTTTTCCTGCGGACCCAGAAAATGAGGATCGAGTCATGCGAGCAAGGAGCGGCTCCAGACCAGAGCGTAGCACGTGCGCGTGTTATGGCTTTAAAAAGCACTTGAAAGTCGCACGTTTAGTTAAAATACTTTCCCAGCAAAGTTGGGAAAAAGTCCCCAAAGTCTGACAAAAAATCCCTGCGTGCTTTGTCACGGATAGCACCGGGAGAGTGGCTGCTTTTTGCGTTTTCTATATTGGTGCTCATCTGCAAAGGACCAGGAGACATTCCCCGCTCTAAAATGTGCTCTCAAAAATACCGGGGAGGGCTGGGAATAGCTGTGGGAACAGCTGCAAATGCTCTTAATTCGACTTGAAAATTCGCCTAGATCTTAAGTTAAGATCCGGCGTGTTAAAGGTTCGAGGCGTGGATTCAACTAAAAATATTTAGGACAGAACTAACCTGAAACGTGACTCCGCACCTGACCTGGCTGGCTGTTGGGCAGCGGCTTTGCTCATGTGCTCAGCAAACCGGTTGCTCTGCTTGCGGAAGGTCTGCTATGAAAAAAGACTGGTTTGTGTAGGTGCCTTAAAATCCTGAAACGGTGAACTTCAAGTTTGTCTGCTCCTCCTTCAAATGAAACAACCCCGTGACCTTGTTTAGGGCAGTTGGAGTTCTCCTCTGGCCTAATCCTGCTGTTGCATCTACTTAGGCGTAGGCAACGACTCTTACACGGTGATGTTTGTGTGGCTGAGCGCAAGAGGAATGTAGTTTCCAGGCTAAAACGTGGCTTTACATTAACTTGGTCCATGTGAGCTCGTAAAAGGGCAATTTAGTTATTTTCTTTTTCCGTAGCCCTCACTATAAACCGACTCAGTCAAGCGGAGAGCAAACCTTGACAGTCTTGTAAGTGACCCAAGAACAGGGCCTGATTCGGTCTAAAATCTTCCTGAAAGTGAGAGCAGCCTACTATGGCCATGCTGTAAAGCACATTTATTAGCGGGCATTTTTAACCAAGAAATTATTTTGGAAAGCAGCTGGGTAGATACTTAAATGGCTAAAATAACTTTTTCTGTCTCCAGCTGCTGAGTAGCTTGGACTGGTTGACTTTTTGGTGGTAACCCATTCTCAAGACCTTTCTTTCTGCCTCCCCTCCCCGCTCAGGAAGAAAAATTAGAAGGGGACAATCGTTATTTTTGCGAAACTTGTCAGAGTAAGCAGAACGCCACCAGGAAGATCAGGCTGCTCAGTCTTCCCTGCACGCTCAACCTGCAGCTGATGCGTTTCGTGTTTGACAGGTAAGCCTCTCGCTGGAGCGCGTGCTGTGAAAGCGGGAGCGCCCTGGGTTGCGTGGAAGCTCTTTGGAAAGTCATCTGCTCTGCTTTTTCTGCGTCGATTTGAGAGGTTGAGGATTGAGTGCGTGCGTGAGCTTCTCCGGGGATGCTCGGTGGGTTGCAAGGGGAGTTATTTTGAGATGCGAACTGTTATTGCTGTCCCCTGACCCGAAGCTTTGCCTCCGCGCAGGCAAACCGGCCATAAGAAAAAGCTCAACACCTACATCGGCTTCTCCGAGCTGCTTGACATGGAGCCTTTTATGGAACAAAAAAGTGAGTTTGGTGCGCTGTGTTTTGTTAACTTTACCCACCGCCCCTCGGCAGACGAGAGGAGATCTCCTCTGAATCCCCTTTTTGATGGAAAATTATGTCAAGAGTTGTTCGAAGCCCGCGTTTCAAACAGCCGCCTCGCTAAGTGGGTTGTGGAAGCCACAACCTACTCAGCGAAGTCTCGGAGAGATGCAAGTTCAAGTGCAGTCTTTGTCCGCTGCCTCGCGAAAACGTTAAGCGGTAGGAAAGGAAAGATCTGTGCTGTTTCATCCAGGGCCCTACATAACTGCCGCTTTCCTTCCAGACGGCGTCTACGTGTATGAACTTAGTGCCGTCCTCATACACCGCGGCGTGAGCGCGTACTCCGGGCACTACATCGCCCACGTGAAGGATCCGCAGACGGGCGAGTGGTACAAATTTAACGATGAAGACATAGAAAAGATGGAGGGGAAGAAACTGCAGTTGGGGATTGAGGAAGATCTAGGTAAAACCTTTAAGTTGTGAGTGCCCTTTTAAAATAACTCTTTTCACCAAAAACACGGAGGCTGAGTACACGGAGGCCCTGATACTCTTAAAACAAAACCGCTCCTACGCGTGCTGTCACGTCTTAGGAGTAACGTGGGAAATGGCAGTTCTGTTAATTGCAGCCAGATTTTCTTCGTTTCAGCCCCGTGTGAGTGTTTACGCACACCTCGTGATCAGTTCCTCCGCTCTAGTATTTCTCTTGCCTGCCGCATGGCAGATAAGACGCTGATAACTGGGGCAGCAGTTGCCTATCGGGATGAAACAGGCAAGTTGCCGCTTCCTTGGCCGGGTGTGCAAAAGGAGGCTTAGGAACAGATAACAAGATTGCTTTCAGTTTCCTTAACACGTTATGGTTTTTATTTCCACCGAGGTGTTTTACTTGGAGGCAGTAAAGAGTCTCTGTAAAAAATCTTGATCCAAATAATGGCTTGGAAGCCAAAACTGCCTTTTTACTTCGCACTTTTGACTTCTCCTCTGCGCTCTTCTGTTCCACCGTTGTCGGCTCATCTTGTGCCGGTGTCCTGGTGCTGTTCCCTGGGCAGGACAGGGTCTTGATTTCTTGGAGAGCTTGGGCTGAGGCTGGACCTGCGGGTTTCGCACTCTGCGGTCGATAGATAGGAGTGGTTCAGCGTTAAATCGGCATTTTGAGCGCTCGGATTTGCAGTCGCTCGGCGTTCCTTAGCACAGGATGCTTTGCAGTATCGGGAAACGGCAGAGTTAATGCCAAAAATTTTCACTGATAATGCAAGCAATCCGTTCCCAGACACACTGGCCCACCAGGACGCTCGTCCTTTGCTGCGATCGGACTTTATGAAATGTTGCCTTTCTTTAAAGCATCCTTAAATAACAGCTTCATGAAAAGACACCCTCGGATGTATTTGCTCCCTTAGTTTGCTGTAAAGCCACGTCAGCCTGAGCACGCCCTCGAGCAGGTACGGGGCATTAGCCTACCTCTCCCATTTCCTTCCGTGCACGCGTCTGCACGATACCTTTTTATTTTCAGCTCTCTTGCTAGTAAACGCCTTCTTGCGTTTCATCACGACGTACCTAAACGCTGGCTGCCACCGGAGCAGCTTTGTCATCCTGTTAATTTTTGACTACCGCTTGCTCGCAACCAAACCGTGAAGCTGGCTAGACATCTAGTGGCGTAAGATAGAAAATGAAGCCCCAAAAGGAAATAAGAGCTTCTCAG
Organism: Balaeniceps rex; assembly: GCA_013401315.1. NCBI lineage: Eukaryota > Metazoa > Chordata > Aves > Pelecaniformes > Balaenicipitidae > Balaeniceps > Balaeniceps rex. The sequence continues at coordinate 7,949 of VYZW01023848.1, forward strand.
CCGTTCTTTTTAACCTCCCGAGCTATCCGACGTAGCAAAATAAGGTGCAAACAAGCCGCTGTGGCCTCCATCTTGTAAAGGTTTTATGCTTAACTGCAAGTAAGTATTCCTGCTGAAATACGAGGCTGCTTGAAGAGTGTAAGTGCGTTTAGAAGCCTTTGTAGGCTGGCAGCCTTAGTATTTTTATCGAGTGCTGATGTTATTTGCCCGCTCCAAGCAAAACTGAGACTTTGCTTTGTTACAAATGCGTGCAACAGCAGGAGAAGGTCGGTAACGTAAAGCAGAGGTCTGCTGTGGGGAAGAGACCTGCGGCCTGGCCACGCAGATGGGAGCAATTTAGAAAATATTTGGAGAAAATGCAAATAAAGAGCATCTAGGAAGTCCCCTGAATGGTGTAGCAGGAGAAGCATGTGAATTTTTCCAGAATTTGGGAAAGGCAGACACCTTTTCTTAATAGGTCAATGTTCTATTTAGAGTTTGACCTGTGGAGGGTTGTTCCTTTATTTTTTTCAAATGAAAAACCTGGTTGATTTAGAGTTTGACCTGTGGAGGGTTGTTCCTTTTATTTTTTTTTCAAATAATAAAAAAAAACTGGTTAATTTTTGAAGCTGCAGCTGTAAATAAGTGGTTTTTTCCTTGCCTGGCAGTCCGTCTGGAAACGGCAACCCTTGCCCCATGAGTTTACATCGTACCCTCAGCTGCTCTGGAACGACCGTTTCCGTGGCTAAAGCCTAAAAGCTTTGTTGCCCAACAGAAGGGCACGTGTTTGCTCACGTACGCCGTCGCCCGTAAATAAGATTTTCCTCCCTGAGGGTTTGACTCTGTTCTTTGGTGTCGGGACACCAGAACAAGAGGCAGAGGGGAGAAGGGATGTTTTTGCAAGAGCTACTTTTGGCTCGGTGAGGTTTAATTGGGGAGAGAAGAAAGGCTCTTGTAGAGGGCGGTTCGGAGCAGGCTCCTAATTTTAGTCCCTTTGAATTATCCTGCCTCCAGAAATGCTGGAGGGATTTGGGTCTTGGCTTTGGGATACAATTTTGGCTCGTGCCAAGCCCAACGCTTGGCAAAAAGAGGCCTGGCAGAGCGCAGCGGGGAGAGGGAAGCCGGCTAGGTGGCAAACTTGTCCCGTTAACGGAGAATCAGTAAGCGAGCTTGTGTGTTTATTATGTTTTTGCCTTCTGTACCACAGCGGAACCTTCTAAATCCCAGACTCGTAAACCTAAGTGTGGGAAGGGGACTCACTGCTCCCGCAATGCTTACATGCTGGTATACAGGCTGCAAACCCGGGAGAAATCTCTGACGGTTGAAGTACCAGGTGAGTAAGCTTTGATCTCCTGGCCTCTCCATCTCGTCTTGTGATGCTCCGTGCGGGCCAGGAGTCGGGGTTTTGCTCGAAGCCCCTTTTGTGACCGCTGCCCGTCAGTCCCCAAAGGTGCCGTATGGCAACTGGGTGTCATGACCAGTGAAACCCCTGGCCTTTCCTAGCACTTCAATAATACCAGCCCGATGATCCCACCCCCGTGCCCGCTCAGACCTCGCTATCTTAACCAGCGGGACGAGATGGGAAGGGGTCAGGAGGAGATCAGCCCGCTGGGAGCCGCGTGCGGCAGCGGGAGCCTTGGGATTCGCAGCCGGGATCCCACAGGAACCGCTCAGGTTCCTGAAGGCGAAGGGGAACAGCGTGGTTCAATGTCATTGGCGGCGCACGTAGTGCGCTGGAGGTGAATAATCCTGACAGATGTCAGGTTTCTTCTGCGAGTGCTTAATCTTTGCCGTGTTGAGAACAAATGGCATGAAAATAAGAGGATGCAAGCCCTTAACAGGAGTTTTGTACAAGCGCGTTCGTGTCTTGCTTTAGAATTACCGGGGGTGGCAGAAATCCCTGTAGGTTTGGCCTGTGGATTTAACGATGCTTCGTGTTTGCGTGCTACTCGATTAGAAATATTAATTAGGCCCCTGGTGCTGCTGGGGGTGGAGGTGCGTTCCACCTTTCTTCCCTCTTCCGCGAAGCGGGGACGGCGGAGGTGACGTGTCCCCTTTGCACCTCTGCTGTTTGTTCAGGTTGTCGGGATGCGGAGGGGGTAAATCGTACAGCTTTTTCCCCCCCCGTAATAACAGCACCAAACCTTTTCCAGCCCCACCACCGCTAAAACCCACCCTCCGAGCCACGCAGCTTTGGGAATTAGTGCTAATTCCTGCCTCGGATCTGCGTTTTCAGTCTGTTTCCCGAGCTCTCTTGCGCTCCCTTTCCTCCTACCCCTCTGCCCAAAACAATAACTCGGCAAAAACCTCTCCACCCAGCTCCAAATTCCTGCGCGGCCCCGCGGTTGCCTTTGTTTCATGTGGAAGCCTGCCAGGGAACAGGGAGCGAAGGGCAGCAGTCGAGCCGTGTGGTTGCGGGGAGGTTTCATGCAACTGTAAATTTGAGGCATTTTGCTTTGATGCTGTTAAAAGCGGCTTTTCTGGGACAGCGGAGGGACATAACTCGGCTCTGACCTCGAGGGGGTCAAGCTGGTTGGTTTTTAATGCTGTGTATTCTCCCAAGGTGGATATCGTGCTCTCTGGCCGCGCAAGCGTTAACCTTTCTGGAAATGTTTTAGCTCTTCAAAATACTGCGAAATAGGAAAAAGCTGCAGATAAGCAGTGTTTTCCCCCTGCCTTACACCAGCCCTGCGAGGGAAGTGTTTTATCTTCTTTTATTTTTTTTCCCCTGCTGAGATTTGGTTTGTTTGGGGTATTTTTTTTCCATTGGCGACAGCAAAAATTCCCATTTCCCTCACCTTTCTGTTGACGCCAGGATCTGTCCCGGCTTATCTCCCATCTCCTGGGGGCTTTTTGCCCTTGGCTTTGCAACGTGCTCAACCCCTCTCGCTGAGATCGCGCGTACCCGTGGGGCTGCATGTCGGGACAGGCTTCGGGTGCATCAGTAGGGCGAGAAGCTCTTGCTTCTGCCCGGGGAATGACGGCTCCTTGGCAGCACAGAGGAGCTGCTCTCGGTGGGAGGCAGAGAAATGGCTGGAGCGAGAGGAAGAGCGGGGAGGGATTGAAGCAGGCAGCAAAGCGTCCTGCCACGCTCCGGCTCTGCAGCCTCTCACCGAACCCCGTTGCGCTCCGTGCGACTGCCAGCGCTCGGCGTAGGCTTGTTAGCAAGCGAAGGGGTTTCTCTTAACGCGGCAACCAACCCCGAGTAAATTATTTTCTTGGGCGCCGTTGTATCGCGCAGGAGAGTTGCATTTAATCGTCTACAACCATAAATATTGGCGAGAGTAGCGTCAACGCGCTCGGCTTTTGGAAAGACCTCGTATGTCGGGAGCTGCGTGGGGGAATTTTTAGGCTTGCTTCTTATCCCCAGATAACCGATCGCAGGGTTAATTAACATAATTGGCATTTTTCCTTGAAACGACTGCTTTTTCTTCCTTCCCAACAGCTTTCCTGCAGGAGCTGGTAGAGCGCGATAACTGCAAGTTTGAGGAGTGGTGCAACGAAATGGCCGAGATGCGCAAACAGAGCGTGGCCAGGGGCAAAATCAAACACGAAGAGGTGAAGGAGCTCTACAAAAGGTTACCCGCTGAAGCTGGTCTGTAAGATATTGTGGTAGTATTTTGTAGTAGACTGTTGTTAAGATTAGTAATGTTTTGTAACTAACCCACAACTCGCTTCTGTGGCCTGAACGCTTCGCTGGAAGGCATTAGCTGCAGCCCCCTCGGAAGAGGAGAGCGATCGCTGGCTGTTGTTGCTGTGTGCATGCTTAGGATTTGCTTTCCCTCTCTTGGTTTTTCTGCCTTAACCTATTTTCCTCCTTTTTTTTGCTCATTCTAATGGCCTCCGGCGTTGCTAATTCCCTCTTGCTCCTTCCCCATCAGTCAGTCTCCTGTGTGCTTCCATGCATCGTGACTCTTTTCTTCTGCCTGGTGAGCAGCTCGTCTCGTTAGCGGTTAGTAGCATCGAGGCAGAATAACTGGCCGGTCTCAAATTGCCAACTCGTGTCAAGTTTGGGAGCTGTTGATCCGAATTAATCGGCAGGTAACAGGGTAACAGAGAATGCCTGGCCTCCAGCAGAAAGTGATTTGATTCATCTCCACCAGTGCTTCGAAGTCTAAGCTTCGTAGTCTGTCCGATGAGTGACTGGGGTTAATCCTTTCCTGCTGCTCCTTGTGTCTTGTCGCCGTAGCATGTCTGAGCACAAGGATTTTTATTCCCCCCCCCCTTGTTTTTCTCTCTCGTCTCCCTCAAAACAAGCGTAGGAACACTTGGTCTGTCCATCCAGCACGGGGAATATCTCTCCGCTATGCGCAGCTCCTAAAAACTCCAGGGCGTTTGTAATTAAAGACTTTAAACTGCATTTAATCGTGTAGCCCGTTAGACAATTTGATTTTTAGCTTTTAATATTCATCGCTCAACGCTCAGAACCAACAGTGAGACTCGAGTAGCCGAACAGCAGACTCCTCTGCTCCCATAAACGTCTGCCTCTTCAATTTATGAACCCAGGTTTGCAGACAACGGGCGCTTAACTCACGAACAGGAGGCTGTCGCAGCTCATCTTGCTGAGTCCCCGCAAGCCTGAGCGGTGTTAAAATGTCACCGTTAAATCAAAGTTGTGGTGGAGGTATGAATCTGCCGTGAGTCACCATTAAAAAGGAGCAGCAAGCACAACTCCGGTGTGTTTTCTCACCCCCTTAGCAGAAACTGAACAGTTTGCTCTTGGCATTTGGAACACGACGGAGGAATAAATCTCAAAAAGATGATTTTTTTTTTTTAACAAGTGCAGGTAAAGCTCCTCTGCCCCGATTTGAAGATGGCAGGACCCAAAGCGCTGCCCTGAGGGCACCCGCTACTTGCTGCTGGGCACGTCCCGGGCACAGCGGCTCGCTAGCACAGCTGGAGGCAGCGTTATCCCAGAGCTGCTCTGGGTCTGATCCCGCAGGAGCTCGGCACTGTCTCTGCAGCTGTGCAGGCACGTTTTCCTGCCAGCTTTGTGTAGCCTGCTCCAGAAAAACGTGCTTTCTGGGGGAGGCAGCTCTCATCCCAAACTAGCAAAGCGTTTCTGACAGCGTTGCGATTCTCTGGAGGTCATGGCTGTGTATCTCTGATGGCGTTGCGTAAGATGAAAATGCTGCTGATTTATCCTGCAGAGGAGAGAGGGTTTGAAGCCCGGTTTCACAAAGATCCAGTGCAAGCTGGAAGACACAGTATTTTCCTGTAGCTCCTCTGTTGCTCCTTTGTATGAAACATTAAGGATTTGTGTTCATTTGATAAATGTAACTAACAGTTACGCTTCCCCTCAGTTTCAGAGCTGCCCTCCTCGTGTCAGCACAGAACGGGTTTCATTCCCTTCTCATTTCCCAACCAGCTCGCAGAAGGGTTTCCGCATCGATACTGGGTCTGGGCATCAAGACGCAGGGGTTTCCCCCAAAGCTCTTTCACTGCTCACGCAGACGCTGACCCGCTCCTGAACCTTGGCTTTGTGCGAGGTGTTTCTCCTTTAGCAAACAAGGGCGAGCCTGCTGCTCTGTTTCAAAAAAAAAAATCATGCTCACACTCAAAAAGTTGAGCAAGCTTGTGTTTGCACTGTAAATCTGAAAATGGGCGAGTGTTTCTCGCCCAGAATTGTAAGAGCAGCCCAGAATAACACTGAAATTTTGGGCGCTGAAGGGACGGGGCGAACACTGACCTCGTCTCTTTGCTCTTGTCGCCTTTTATTTTTCAGTTTACCCCGATCAGCTCGCTCTGTTCTAGAAAGAGCCTTTAATGTATGATCACAATTTAAATATTATATGTGTCCCTCGATGGACGATAGGAAAACCTTCCCCTTTCCTCGACTACTCTCCAATAAGCCCCTAAAGGTTTGAGGAAAAAAAAGTCTGAAAGCACTCCTTTCCCTACCCGGAGTGCTCCGCTGTTTCATATCGGTTGCTTGAATTCGAAACGACGGCTTGTTGTTGCGTATCTTAATTCCACGTAGCTCCCGTCCTCTAAATCTGCGATACGGAGGTGAGAATCGGGCGAGGGAAATTGTATCAGATGTTTGAAAACTTGAACCGCAGAGATGTAATCGGCAGCAATAGCCTGTTAATTTTTAAAAGTACCGTTGAATATCAGAGTAATTATAAAATTCCATCTGCTGTATTGTGTATTAGCTGACACGTACGGGCTTGTTTCTCTTTGTGTTTGGTTTTTTTTTTTCCCCTCCCAGGTTCCCCGTACGACTTCATCTCTCTCGAATGGCTGCAGAAATGGCTGGATGAGTCTACTCCTCCAAAACCTATAGATAACACGGCCTGCCTGTGCTCCCACGGCAAACTCCATCCGGATAAAATATCCATTATGAAGAGGATATCGGAGTACGTGGCTGACTTCTTCTACAGGAGATACGGAGGAGGGCCCCGGCTGAACGGTAAGGTGTCAGGCTAGAAAACGCCCGCTCCAAGTCACATTCTGCTGTGCTGAACGTGGTTTAGAGCCTTGTTCTGGTCCCAGCGCTGTTTTGAGCCATCTTTTATCGTCATTACTTTATTTCTGCGCGTAGCTTTTGCGCTGTGCTGTTATTTCTGGGTGTTTTTTTTTTTTTTTTTTAATATCACTTGATTACATTAGCATTCAAACAAATATAGTTTGTCTGATTGCCGGGTCTGTGTCAGGCCTGAGTTCTGCTCCGGCTAGGGCGAGCTGTGCGCGGAGGGATTTCTGAGAAAGCAACGGTGCGTTTAGGTTAGAAAACGTAATGCTTGGATGGTTTCCTGAAGTTGATTCTAGAAAATAACAAAACTTGCCCATGCAACCCCTCAGACTCTTGAAAATGACTTTCCGTGCCTGCAGCACCTACAGATCCCACGCGGGCAGCGTTTTGTGGAGCGCGCGGATCTGCGCTCCCTCTTGCCAGCAGCCCGCGCTCTGGAGCAGCACGGACGCGTGCGGGCCGAGAAAATCATTTACTGTCTTTCACCTCTAGCCTGTCCCGAGCCGCCTCATCCGAGGGAAGCACGTACCTGTCAGTTTATGTGCTTGTGCTGCGCACATTTGTCATGCATTTTGATTTTTGGGGTCAGCCCAGCCCCTGCAGTCTTGGGGCATCCCTTAATCAAGCCCCAGGCTTAGTTTCTTTTATAAAGGAGCTCAATAACTCCCACTGAGACCAAATTAGCTCAGCTCCTGCTAGGAGCTTATAGGGGAGAAACGCAACCAGCAGAGACTGCTGTGACGCAGGCAGCCTTTTTGAAAAAACAAAAAAACCAGGCCAACGTTTATTAGTCAACTGGAAGATCGCCCGCGGGTTTTTTTCTTTGAGTGCGGCTGGGAGGGATGGATCAGATGCGCTCTGTTCTCCGACTTGCTTCCCTGGGCGCGACGCTCTTGCTCCCGGATGAAAATATATGCCCAGCTGTAGGGTTTCCGCTCCTGTTGGTCCAGTATAGCTTTGCAGGAGGTGGGGTTTTTTTTCTGGGTTTAGCTTACAAAGTCCCATGATACAGTTTTCTTTTTCACTCGCGTATTCCTAAACTGTTGTGCCTTTTTGACTCCTGCGTCTGGGCGTTGGCGTGACCTGGCTTGCAGCTGTAGTTGCCAACTGTTGATACCAGCAGCGGAGAGCTGTGAAGCTGGTGGAACAGATCGCACCTCATCTGAAGCGTTTTACGCTTATTTAAGCTTCAAATGTGTCCTGATCTGGCAGTAACCCCAGGGATCTCCTCATTTACACATGAAATCTCCGGTCGTGGGGCAGGATGGTTGGTGCGTTACCTGTCTGAGCTTGTTCAAACCAGCGAGAAGCTCGGCAATAAATTATGTTTCTTCTTCCCCCCGCCCCCCCCAACCCAGTCAAAGCACTTTGCAAGGACTGCGTGGTGGAAAGGTGTCGAATCCTGCGACTGAAAAACCAGTTAAACGAAGACTACAAGACCGTTACGAACTTGCTGAAGATAACAGTCAAGGGGTACGTAAGTCCCGGCGCTTTCAAACGTTGTCAGAGATTTTTTTTTTTTTTAGAAGCGCTTAAATAACCTTTTCCTAAAGATTTTACTGTTTCGGCTCCGAAGGAGAACCGACTCGCGCTTCGCGTTGCCAACGCTGTTCTCTCCCTGCAGGAACGACGGGTTTTGGGTTGGAAAAGCGTCCTTGCGGAGCTGGCGTCAGTTGGCTCTGGAGCAATTAAATGAGCAAGACGAAGACGCAGAGCACAGTAACGGAAAAATGAATGGGAATGCACAAAACAAAGGTAGTTGTGCTGCTGTAGAGACCCACCGGCTCTGACTGATGCCTCCTAACAAAGGACGCGTCAGGCGTTCCTGTAGCTGTTTTGCTTCCCTTGTATGAGTAGGGAGGGAAGGATAATAAATCAAATTAAAAAGCATCCTTCATTTAAGGAAGCTTTTTATGTGATGAGCTTCAAAACTGCTGGGTGATCTTCGTACCTGGAGAAGAAGATGAGGTAATAAGTAGTTTTACAAAGCTGTGTAAAATTACCGCCCCAGACACATGATCTTTTCATCTGCTTTTATCTGAATGAGAGAGAGAGCGCAGGGGAGGAAGAAACATGAAATTACCTTGGGGAAGGGATGAAGATGTTTACTGCGAAGGTCTGTGGATGAAACAGCGCAGCTGGTAAAGCGGCTCTGGCAAAACACAGCCTAGGAAAAAAAAAAAAAAAAATCATTAATTAGACTCTCTTCTGTGCCCGTATCATGAGTCTGTGAGAATAGATGGGGTTTTTATTTGCCTCCTGCTCTTTAAACCTTTGGAAATCGGGTATTTTGTTGAGCTTTTTTTCGTAACTGAGGGCGAGAAGCTTGTTTGAATGGAAGCGGAGACGATCAGCTAATGGCATTGATTTGGGGCTTGTTGAAGCCTCCGAGAACCAGCCCTCCTGATAGTATCAGTGAGCTGGCGCTGCTGGTGGAGCGTTCCTTGAGAAAAGGCTCCTTCCTCCGTGGTGACCTTGGTTTCACAACAGGTTGCGGCTCCCAGTAGTACCCTTGAATTACTCACAAGCCAACTTGCTCGTTAGGCAGGTCGTTGGAGACTCCTCCTAACGCGTTCTTGTGTTTACGATGCTCCAGTTCAGTGGCCAGCGCTTCTGTCTGTGGAGCTACGGTTCTTAACTGTAATTTATACGTTAATACGGGGTTTGTCAAACCCCTGGCAGGCTCCCCCTTAGTTTGTCAGGCAGCATCTGGTTTAGATCAGCGTCCTCAAGGCAAAGAGCCGACTCGTGTTTTGCCAGGAAGGGTTCTGCTCCCTGCGCTCTTACCTAGACTTGTGTTTAGGTTAAACTCGGAGATCTTTGGGAGCGGTGAACCCCCGGGGTGTTTTAGCCGTAACAAATGCGTCCTTTGTAATCTCACAAAGGACGGGCTTGTGCTCCACGCGCTTCAAAGCACTCCTACGTGGCCTGTAGGCTGTAATCCCGCCTGCCCAGAGGCCAAGACATTTGAGAATAACAAATTTCCTTCCAAAGTTTCCCTTGGGGTAAGGGTTTTGCCGCAATTTGAAAGGCAACCGTGCTCCTTTCCCCCAAAGATTTTTTCCTTTCCTTGGGAGAGGAACTGTGTGCAATCTTCTTCTAATTTTTTTTTTTTTTTTTTTAATTAGATGAATCAAATGAAGAGAAGAGAGAGGAGGAAGAGGAGTTAAATTTTAATGAAGACATTGTTTGCCCACATGGTAAGCCTCTACGGGGGATGGAGCTGAATATATCTCTTGTTGCCCACTGCCCAAGACATTAACCTCGTAGCCTTTGCTCCATCCAAGGCCAGCGTGAGTAGTTACTGAGGAATTGCGCTTCATTCTCGTGTTTCTCGACGCTCGAACTTCAAGCTTTTCCTCACGAGCGCTATCATGTTGCAGTCCCGAGTTTTTCGTGAGGTGGTGAAAGGGGGTGTAAAGGGAGAGATGCTCGGACGCCGCGGGAAATGCTGGGCTGCGGAGGCGAGCATCTCTCCCTCTCGCTAACGAAGCGTATGATGGAGTGAGGGCAGCACCAAGGATCTGCGGCCGCTTGGAAGCTCTGGATATTCGGAGCAAAGCAGGCGGTGTAAATCAGTCAAGGTGGGAGCTGAGGGCATCCATTTGTTCTCCCTGTTTACGTGAAAACAGGAGCACTTACCTACCAACTGCAGGCTTATCTGCGAGCGGCTCGGACCGCTAAGGATATCGATTTACCAACCTGCTGTGCTTTGGTGTCCGTTTACATAAGGTTTTGACCCGATGTTAGTTGTTTTGCTAAGTGACGGTTCGTTAGCTGCGTCCTTGGCTACCCTGTTGTTTAAATCTCACTTTTTTTTTAGCTTGTAAGTCACTCCCAGGCACAACTCTGTGCTAGTAAGCTCCTGTTTAGAGGCATCAATTTCCCTGCCAGGGATGCTCCATCTTGTTCCTAGTAAGAAAGAAACATGCCATAAATTAGCAACACACCTCTGTCATCGGGGCTAATCAAGGATGTCGAGTAGTGGCTTGATAAAGCTTCATTTTTAAAGCAGAGCGTTTAAGCGCTTTGTCACAGCCTTGGCTGTTTTTCAGAGCCTTTAACGCCGTATTTCCCGTTGCCGCGAGGCTGCTGCTGTTAAATAAAAGCATGCAGCGTGGCGATGAAACATTTAATGTAGCCAGACATGATGAAAACAGGCCAGTAGGCCTTTGAAAATATTATGCTGGTAAATCGCTAGTTGATCTGTGACTTTGGGTCATATCAGACTAATATGAAATACGGGGGCCGCTGGCAGGTCAGATTTCATCCTCTTGAGCTAACCTCCGATTACTCATGGAAGACAACCTTTTCATCTTTAAAATTTCCCTCTGGAGTCTATCAGCAAATCTGTAGTCTCGGTCCTAGAGCCTTAATTTTGCCGTGGAGGAAGTTCCTGCGTTCATGGTAGGCTCTGGAAAAGCCAGCGCTTTATCTGTGAGGTCTGGCTGGCCTCCAGAAATGCCATCCGGGTGTTCCCTTAAGAAGTCCCTTTGCATCTTTGCTGCAATTTCTCACTCTCCGGTAGCTGCCCGACCCCAGCGAATAATTTTTTCCAGATACCAAGTTAAGACTCCTTTGATGTCCGTGCCCAGAACGTGTCCCTGGACGGTGGGAGGGGGAAGCAGGGTCAGCGGCGGTGAGGATCATCATCTTCCAGATGGCAAAGCACTTGTTCCCTGCACACCCAGATCTGATTTTTCCACCTCTTTCCCTCAACAGCGTGTTAATCTGTTTTCATTAATCATGCGGTGTCAAGGCACTTATTTGTACAAGCTCGGGGTTTGGGGTTTTTTTTCCCCATCCTTGCTGGCTCTGGAAAGCAGCCTGGTCCTGCCTCCTCGTATGGTAAAGCTGGGCCACTTGGTCGTGTTTGATGAAGAATAAGTGGCCAAGTGCTGCATCGAAGCAGTCCAGCCCGACCTTTGTTTATTAGAGGAAAAGCAGGGGGGGAGCGTTGCTATTTTTTTTTCCCTTCGGGGCTGGCAGGAATCCAGGCTTGGCTGGAGCGAGGAAAGCTGACGGGTCCGTGGGACCGAGGAGCTGCTTGTAATGTTAAAGAGCTGCTGGAGGGTGGGGAGGAGGGAGCCTTTTCTTCCCCGTCTTTTTTTCTGTAGCTCTTCAGGCTATAGAAAAGCAAATAATAAGGTATCGTGCCCTTTGCTGGACACGGCTCAGCGCCGCGACTTCGCGGTTGCTGTTTTGCTTCCCTCTTGCTGGTGAAATCCACGTTGAGGCATAGAATCACAGAATCGTTTGGTTGGAAAAGACCTTTAGGATCATCAGGTCCAACTGTACCTGTCCACTACTAAACCATGTCCCTAAGCGCCTCGTCTGCCCGTCTTTTAAATACCTCCAGGGATGGGGACTCAACCCCTTCCCTGGGCAGCCTGTTCCAGTGCTGGACAACCCTCTCCATGAAGAAGTTTTTCCTAATATCCAATCTAAACCTCCCCTGGCACAACTTGAGGCCGTAAAGCCCCTTTTTCTGCGATTTCACCCCTTTTTCTGCGATTTCGCTCTCCGGTGCAGCCGTGCCTGCTCCGGAGCTGTTCGCTTCAGCAAATGACCCATGAATATTCCCATGCCGCATCCAAATCTGGTTTGCATCTCGGTGTTGCAACGACTGTTCCTCTTCATTTCTCGCTGCGACTGCGTGTAGCACATCCGTGCCTTGACTTCCCAGCTGCTGTCTCGTAGGGAGATGCGGTTTTGTTTTCCCCTTGGCGATCGGCAAGCCTGCAAGTGGCCGGTTGGATCCCCAAGCCCTCGCCTTCTCCAATTTTTCCAAGCCTTGTTTGTCCAGCCGGAGCGCGTGTCGTCATGCACGCACGTGGCGTCCAAATGCGTGAGCGTGACCTTTCTGCTACTGCTGTCGCTAAAATGACAAGCACAAATGCCTCCTGCTAAACCGTTCTTGGGTTTTTTTTTTTTGAGCTGCTTGAGCATCAGGATAAATAGTAACAGCAGGCAAGTCATCTGGGGGGTAGCTGGTAAATCTCGCTTCGTATCTTCGCAGCCGAGTTATTCCCTAGAGCGGATCTAGGGTGCAAAAATCTGTCCTTTCCAGATTTTTGAGGTGCTCGGATAGGGCACGTGAAGCCGTCTGAGATTCTACAGCGGTGATTGTGGTTTTTCGAGGGTGCGGAAAGCCCCTGGCTCCCGTTTCACGGGGCACGGGGTTAGTCTGCAGCTCGGTCAACAGAATCGCCATAAAAACGTAGCTGCGGGTAGCCAAGATCAGAAGACAGTAGCCCTGTGTCCTCTTTGGCTTGGCCTTGCTTTTCCGAGCATCTCTTTACCGCCGCTGGTATTTGATCAGCTGCTTGGGTTCACGAGCTTTGAAATCTAAAGGACCTTTTTATGAACTAAAGTCATATTATTTTTTTTTTTCCCTGTCTAAACAAGGAAATGATAAAGCAGCTGAAGGTGACTCCATGTATCGGTTGCGCTCTTTTTTGCTGACACGGTGTTGGCCGATAAGCACGTGGATATCTTCCCCCCACACGCACATTTATACCCTGTAATCTCTTAAATCTAGTTAGGGCTGCAAAACATCGCTGAGTGCGTCGAGGGCAAAGCCCTTCTCTTGGCTCTCTCTCCGCAGGTGACCTCTGCATATCCGAAAACGAACGGAGAGTGGTTTCAAAGGAAGCCTGGGAGAAACTCAAGCAATATTTTCCAAAGGCCCCTGAATTCCCAAATAACAGAGAGTGCTGTTCCCAGTGCAAGGTATTTGCCAGATAATGTCAGCCTTTTGTTGACTGTAAATACACGGTCGGATTTCTGGTTTTCTTTTTAATACGACCCAGTGCAGCGGAGGAAAGTAATGTCACCTTTTAATTGCAGCTAGGAACCGAAGCTGTGGTCTAATTAACTGTTTCGTGCAGATTTTGGAGCGCGAAGGGGAGGAAAACGAAGCTCTGCATAAGATGATGGCCAGCGAGCAGAAGACTTCTCTCCAGAACCTGTTTCATGATAAATGCAGACCTTGCCTGGGCAGCTGGCCTCAGGTACGGGAAGGAGCTTGTGACGAGGGGAACGTAGCGGGGCTCAGGGGAGGGGTTTATTAGCTTTTATCCCTCTCCTAAGAAATTTTATTTCACCTGCAAGAGACAGGCTTGCTTGATAATCATTCGCTTGGTCCGAGCGAGACCGTGCCTGCGCCGGGAAGCCTGCGCCAGCGGAGTTTACGCGTGTGTTGTGCCGAGGTGTGATTTCCCCCGATTAGCTGTGCTGGCACAGAGCCCCGCTAAAGATGCATGCGGCTCACGTGCCAACGTAGCTGTCGCTGGCCCGGAGTCGGCTAGATAAGCAGCGACAATATTGCTGCTGTGGTTTACATCCACCCTTAGAAGGACCGAAACGGTGCGGCCGTGCTGGTGGAGGCGGCTTTCCACCACCCTCCGTCTGCCTTCCCTTGCGGGCCAGGCTTTTGCTGCTGGTCGGACAAAATTTGCGCGTGCTCCGGTATCCTCCTACATCCCGAGAGCTCAGGGGGAGCTCCCCTAAACGCTGGAGCCCCGCTAATAGGAGCGATGGTCGTGCAAGAGCTCTCGTACCGGCTTCTCCCTGGCACGAGTGCGCAGCTTGCCAGGAGTTTCTTGGGGCTTCGAGGCGGCTGAAAAGAAATGGCACAAGCTGTTGGCTCCACGCCTTGGCTCCTGGACGTCTCGCGGCGCCGATTAATGATTGACTCTTAAATCCTGCCAAGCTGCTTTGGCAGGTGCCTGCCTCGGTCGCTCCTACGTGTGAGGGCAGCCTGCCGCTCTTGGGTGCCTTCTCCAGCCGTGAATAAATATTGAGGTCAAGACGGATCCGTGTCGCAGAACCGGGGAGCCCCGAAAGGGTTTAAATGGGAAACGCTCTGTGCTGAGGTGGAGAGCTGCCAGGTCCTGCCGGCAGTATTTAAGGGTAGTATCTGGTAGGGATTTTGTAGCTGGAGTAGGTGGTGGGAAAGCTGGAGCCCATCGCCGTGGGTCAGCTCGAAATACGCGGGTCTCTCCAGGCAGCGAGGCTGCGTCCTCCGCTCTCTTTGAATTTCCGAAGTCACCGAGGCGAAGGGCTCCGCAGCTGGAAACAGACGGCAGCACAGAGGGAAGAGCTGTGTAAGGTGTGATCAGATGGACTATCTGCTCGGCCTGGTGGCAGCGCTCAGAGGAGAAGTAGCTAGGCTGAGGAGCATCAGGGAGTCTGAGCAAGAGAGAGACATGGAACCACGCTCTGACCTCCCAGAAACCTGAACAGGGAAGGCCACCAGAAAAAGCCCGTGATCAAAGGGATCCGGTATCCTCCCGCCTCCACCAGGATGAAGGCAGGGTCTTGGAGAGAAGCAGCGAGTGGAAACAAGGCCACAATGGGGGCAGCAAGCGAACCCTTTCCTTGCCCACCACGTCTCCCCGGGTACCTCTGCGCAATAGGTATGAGGCTCTGGATGTGGAGGAGCAGTCGGTGGACGATGTGGGTGGCGATCTGTCTACACCAGAGGAGTCGGCGAGACCAGAAAGACTTACCCCCCATATTACTACCACCACCACAAGAAGAAAAGAGGAGTTATGGTCGTAGGTGACTCCCTTCTGAGGGGAACAGAGGGTCCAAGATGCCGGGCAGACCCTCCTCATAGGGAAGTCTGCTGCGTCCGGGAGCCCGGGTTAGAGATATCGCTAGGAAACTTCCCAGCCTGGTACAGCCTTCAGACTACTCCCCGTTACTGCTCTTCCACATTGGGGGCGATGAAGTTGCAGCGCGTAGCCCAAGAGTCATTAAAAGAGACTTGGGACGGTTAGTGAGGGAATCTGGGGCACAGGTTGTTTTCTCCTCCCTCCTTACGGTTGTGGGCAGTGACGTTGGAAGGTACAGGCGGACCCAATCTATTAATACATGGCTCCGTGGCCGGTGCCACCGTCACAACTTTGGGTTTTTTGGCCATGGGATGGCCTACGCGGCACCAGGCTTGCTGGCGTCAGATGGGAGCCACCTCTCTCAAAGGGGAAAGAGGGTCTTCGCTCAGGAGCTTGCGGGGCTCATCGACCGGGCTTTAAACTAGAGGTGAAGGGGGACGAGCTGTGGGATGATACGCGATGGTTAGAGGGACGGGGTGCTCGTACGAGCCCTCAACCCGTTGCCCAGAGGTGTGCTGGGGATGCTGCAGCACAGCCGAAGTCTTGTAGAGATGAGCTGGGAGCTGCTGAGGTCGTAGGAGCCAACAAGGAGACTTCCATGAAACCCCTCGAGGGAAACAAGGGGTGTTCTGCTGAGAAGGTGACACGGCCAGCAGCCCAGATGAAATCCCTCTGCACGAACGCACGCAGCATGGGAAACAAACAGGAGTTGGAAGCTACCGTGCCGCTAGAAAGCTACGACGTGATTGCCATGACTGAAACGTGGTGGGACGAATGCCATGACTGGAACGTGGCTCTCGATGGCTACAGGCCCTTCAGAAGGGACAGGCAAGGAAGGAGGGGTGGAGGCGTTGCCCTCTACATAAAGAAATCGATGCAAGGAGCAATGGTTTTAAACTAAAGGAGGGGAGATTTAGGCTGGATATAAGGAAGAAATGTTTTACGCTAAGGTGGTGAAGCACTGGAAGGGGTTGCCCAGAGAGGTGGTGGAGGCCCCATCCCTGGAAACATTCCAGGTCAGGTTGGACGGGGCTGTGAGCAACCTGATCTGGTTAAAGATGTCCCTGCTCACTGCAGGGGGTTGGGCTGGATGGCCTCTAAAGGTCCCTTCCCACCTAAAGCATCCTGTGATTCTAAGGAGCGTGATAAAAAGGAGCTGAGGATCTCTCCCTCCAGCTTTGCGAGTTTTCCTGATCCAAAATAGTTGAGGTTCAGGGAAGAAAAGAAGCGGAGCGGTTTAATCTAGAGGAGATGAAGGGAGATGAAAAAAAATAGATATATTCCTTAGGGTGTGCTGAATTTTCCTGCAGAAAGATGGAGCGAGCTCTGAAATCTGCGTTGGGGAAGGCGGTGAGGATAGGTGAGCACGGGAATGATTTTGTCGCCCAGCTCTTAGGATCTAGGTGGTTTCTTGTCCAGGAGCAGACTATCTTATGGCAAATCAGACGGGAAAACAACGGTTTATCCGAAAACTGCTGCCTCGTGAGGGTGCGCGGCTGTGGTTTTGAATCCGTGCTGCTGCCAAAAGGAGAAACTTTGGGCTTTTGATGGGCGAAGCAAATGAGGTGGGTTGGGGTGGTCTCACCCCGCACCCACGGGGGTGCAGNCTCCCCGCCCCCCCCCTCTTTTTCACCTCCAGGAGACAGATGAGCTGTATATTGTTTCGCAGTTCTTTGTAGAAGAATGGAGGAAATTTGTCAGGTAACTTGGCTTTTGGTGCTTTTTATTCCTTTTTTGGGGGTGGGCTGTAGATAACGATTTTACTTTTGAATGCCGGTGGTGGTGAAACCCGCCGTTTGCCTTTGTGGAAAGAAGGAAGCTGATTTTTGCAGGCTTCTTATCGGTTGTAATACGTCGTAAGAAACTGAATTTCCTTGTTGACCGTGTCTTAACCAGATGGTCGGATTAGATAGTAACCTGATTAGTTTTTTCATCCGTCTGGAGCTGTGTCTTGTAGGCAAAGGTCACCACTCAATCCCGTTTCCACAGGCCGCTGGCGGTAGGAGATGGAAATCTCCGCTCGATAGGAGAGTAATTTTGCGACGCGCAGAAATGCAGATCTGATTTCCTCGTCGGTAGTAGTTTAATATTCCCTGTTGGAATGCCTTCTGTAAATAGTCACCTGTGATTTCTTCTCGGCTGCCTGCGGACTTGTGGTTTTTATGAAATAACCTGACCCAGCTTTGCAAACCGCTTTCCTTTGCCCCCCGCGCAGGAGGCCGACGCGATGCAGCCCCGTGTCCTCAGTAGGAAACAGCGCTCTCCTCTGCCCCCACGGGGGCCTCATGTTCACCTACGCTTCCATGACCAAAGAAGACTCCAAACTGTGAGTTTCTTCTCTTCGCGCGTCTGCCTTCGCCGAGCGCCTTTGGCTCTCACGAGCCTCGGGCGATGTTCCTGGAGGCTCGCTCAGCTGCGGCGACGCGAGGAGCAAATGCTTTCCCTCGAATGAAATTAACAGTCGCTTTTTCAAGCCCGCCTTCGTGCAAGACCTAAATCGTTGAAGGATGCTGGGTCAGGAAAAAACAGAGCTTCCTTCAGCTTGGCTAGTTCCTAACAATAAACTACCCTGAATTTGACCGGGGCGTAGAAACATCCGGCTTCCTTACGATTTGCTTGCCATGAGTCTTGCCCCTGCGGCGCTGGACGCTGGGCTGGAGTTCATGCTCCCTAGCGTTGCTTCTGCAACTAAAAGTAGCAGATCTTCCGCTCCTCTCCTCCTCCATCCTCCCTCCAGCACGACTGGGGCATAACAGCATCGCTAATAACGCGCCGCTTTTGCCCTGTTATCTTGGGCGTACGGGCCCTCCCGTGTAGCTGGAGTTACGGATTGATTTTGCAGTTTTTCTTTCATTTAACAGGCTAAAAAGAAAAGGGGAAGGCTGTTCGGGAGCTTGGGGCTTGGCTTTTCCATGTCATAAAGCACGTTCTTGTTCCTTTGCACAGTATAGCTCTAATATGGCCCAGCGAGTGGGAGAGGATTCAAAAACTCTTCGCGGTGGATCACGTCATCAAAATCACCCGAACGCAAGCTGCCGGGGGGGACCCGGAGAGCGCGCTTTACGCCTCTGAGCCCCGTGAGTGAATCTTTTGCCGCTGTCTGTGCTCTAATCTCTTCCTAATTGGTGCCGACTCCTTGGGAAATGACCCTTTTTCAGATAAAGGGTCAGCTCTAAGGGGATGAGCGGTAAACACGGAGCTTGGCAGATGCCCCTGGTTATGTGAGCCGCTCCGGATTAGCGGTGAGAGGCATCGGGCAGGTGTCTCCGAGCAATTAAATGCAGCAATTAAATTCGTTTTTCCTTTGTGCCTCCCCAGAACTCTGTCCGGAGTGCAGAGAAGGGCTGTTATGCCAACAGCAGCGGGACTTGCGTGAGTACACCCAAGCAACCATCTACATCCATAAAGTGGTGGATAATAAAAAGGTACGGGCTCTCTCCCTCGGTCCTCGCTCATCCTGGCTCCGTTTCATTTAGCGGACACTGCACCGAGTACCCAAATAACGATCCGAACGCGGCGGCGAGGCGGCTGTCGCAGCCTGCCGCGTCCCCGCAGGGTTGGGACCTGCTGGTGGGGATGCCGGGTGGGCGGTGGTGGTGGTGGGCAGGGCTGCTCTCTGTGGGCAAAAAACACCCAGCTCTGCAGCTCACGGAAGCTATCGCTTTGGCAAAACCAGCAAATGGGAAAATTCTGGCTGTAGCTGCTCTGAAAATTTGGTCTCTTTGAGGCTTCCTTTTGCCAAACCGACTCCTTTGCGTTATCAGGTACCTTCACGGGTGTTCCCAGCTTTGATTATTTGAGGCGATGTTGTAAGCGTTTCTGTCTTCATAATCGTGTTATCAGGCTGTACCTGTTCTCCACCCCCTCCAATATTTGTCATTTCCTTTCTTGGTTGCTCAAGTGACATTTATTCCTAGATAGAAATAAGCTCCTCAACCTCCATGCCGATGAAATAGCAGTGAACTTAGGGATGGCTCTCAGGATCCCCTACGAAGCTGTGAATTACGGCTCTGCTTTACTGGTGTCTTAAGGGATCAGTATCGGGTCTAGAACTGGCTTTAGAGGTACCCAAAAGCTGGTTAAAGTCCTCCTTAGGGCTTGTTTTATGCTTTAAGGGGGAAACCAAGGCTCGTCAGCAAGCTCAGATAAAGATGTGCCCTGCACTTTTGCAGCGTAGGGGGATTTTTTTTTTTTTTTTTTTT
>VYZW01023850.1:7994-24226 GCA_013401315.1 Balaeniceps rex
CGTCGCTGCTGTGCTCTACGGGCGTCAGGTCGCGCGTGGGTGTGGCGGGCCGGCACGGGGGGAAAATCAGCTAGGTATTATACAATTCAAACCTTCCCAGATCATTAGATCTAAGAACCTGATGCTTGTCTTTTCAGATAGCACAAGCAGAAAGTAGTCTTGTTGCTTGATCTGAAAACCGAGGAAAAAAGTACGATTCAGGAAGTTTACAGACTGTCTTAACTGATACTTTCTGCAACTAGGATCAGTTTGACCTAGAAGATTGTCTCTTTAAGACAAGAGGGTTCCTTTAATAACTTTTTGTACCTTAAGAACTGTTAGCAAGTATTCTGTCTCCTAAAGGATAGTTTCTTTCACTAGTATTTATTCTGAAGTCAGAGCAATCTCCTAGTCTGCAAAGCTTCCTCTTTTTCCTGTTTGTTCCAAATATTTCTCCTACTTCTCCAAACATTAAGATTAATTAATGCAACAGTGATAACTTTTTAAAGAGACTCTTGCTTTTAAGTTTTGTTAACCTTAAACTCTACTGCAGGAGTTTTGCATCACTGACCTCAATTTTCTAACATCCCTAAGATCTCCAGCTTTCTTCAGAACCATCCTAGTAATGCAACTCCAACCATTTGTCCCATCTACGACACAACTACAACACCCTGGGTTATTTCCTAAAAGATTTCCACCTCCAAGACAACAACCCTAACGCATCAGCTTTCCTAGCTATCATTGGTCAACAACGCACTACCAGATTGTAGATCAGTCATCTAAAGCCTCAAGGGCTACTCATAACGAAGCAGTAGCAAGCGGTTTCTTGCTTTAAGTTACTACGCACCTGCCTGACAGAGTAACAGGGTTAATCCCTCCAACATTCCTAGAGGAACAGCAGGAAAACGCACCTACTAAGCAGCACTAAAGTGTTGCTATTCTACACTGTATTATGCACACTGAAAAGCAGGACTTAAGCCACCCTTCAGAATCAAGAAGCGAGTTCTGAAGTGGATCAAGAGAGTAGAACACATCACGTAGGAATGTATATACACCTATGGCTAAAACTTTAAAAACTTACCACATATCTAATAGCTTAAGACCAGCTTTTACAGCCAAGACAAAAAAGACACCTATGCTGCTAAAGGCATACCTACTGGCACAGTCAGGAAATAGGTATTCCATCGTTCTGGTATTCCATCGTAAACGCAAAATGACACAGTTTAGGCTGACTTTCAACAAACAAAACCACAAAAAGAATATTGAGAATTATTTAACCAGCAAAGGAAAACTCACTAGCAATATAATTAAATATTTACTGAAAGTTAGTCAAATACTCCCCACATTATACTTGGCCAGCTGTAAGAACAAGCGATACTTGTGCCACTCTAAAATGTTCAAATTAATTCTGTCCAACCAGATCTATTTATTACCATCTCTCTTCTTTCTCTTGCCAGGTTCATGTGGCCTCCTTTTCATGGCCTTTTGGGAACACCTTTCCAGAAACTGTTTTCCCTACGCAAGCAGGAAGTCTTGAATTCATTTTCTTTCCTTGTTTCCTCTCTCAAGTCATGTTCTCTCTTCACAACTGCTTCACATAAAAGATACTTTACTTTAGCCCATTGTTCTGCCTTCCCACAACCTATTCATATACACACATTTCAAACTGCTCAAAAGACCTTGAAATTTGTATTCTGCACATAAAACGACAGACTAGAGCCAATAAAGAGCCAAAGCAAAACAGACTTGCCTACGAACAAAAAAATCCCACGCTGCTGTACTTGCTGCCTCCGAAACATGGATATGTTCAAACACCCTAGATGCTTTTTAGTTTGAATTTAAAGTGTAATTGAATTCCACTTCTGTACATGCCCACAGCTAACCCAGACTGGACACACACTGGTCAAAGTTCATCCGATCCACTCGGAATTTAGAAACGACGTGTTCTTCTGCTTAACGTCATCCCTGGGGTCAATGCACTCGGCACGCATAAAAAACTAACTCGTTAGAGCCTCATACAGCAGAATTACCAGCTCTTCTAATAAGAATGCTTTAAAGAGACAGATGCTCAGTGGGAAAATAATCACAGCATCCCGCTATCTGATGCCCTTAAGTGGGTTTTCAGCGATTCCATTTTGGAAACACGAAGCAAATCTTCCCTATATTCACAGGAATCTCTCACTAGAGGTAGACTGAAAGCTTTAGTATTCCAAGACATAGTAAATGCATCTAGTTTTCAGTAAGAGACATTTGGCTGGGCAAAACCGTTACTGAAGTCTGGTAACAGTTACATAGGAAGCACCACAGCTTTGGGATGGAAGTAGGTTCAACTGGAAGCTCCTGTTACATATTTATGTAAAAAAAGACGACCAACAGGAAGATGGAACAGTATCACTTACATCACACTGCAAATATATCCTAAAAAAACCCAGTGTCCAACTACTACCTTAACTTGCTTTTCTTTCTTTTTCCGTACATCTTCCCATTCATTCACAATCCTCCCCCACAGGATCCACGAGTCTTCTTCAAGATGGCTAAGATTGCTAGAAGCTGATGAACTAGATACAAGAGAAGATCCGCTATTTCTTCTTGACCCATTTACTGATCGCAAGGATTTGCTATCTGTTTCCAAGAGTCTGCAAAGAAAGCACACAAAAAACAAATTCAAGTGCTTCTAATCACAGGAGCACGCTATTAATTGTTTGTCTAGAAGTCAATTCTTCCAACCTCTTTACAAAGAATGCACCCAAAGGTTCAGTGGAACAGTTTTTCCAACATCCATTTGTACTAAATTTGAAAAGAACAACTGGTCCATGTTACTGTTTCTTCTTGAGATCTCAAGTAACTCTGCAGACAGAAGAACAGCTCACATTGCAGCCTTTTAAGAAATGGATAAAAACGTCACATCGCACATCAGCAACACTAAGAGAAGTGAGATTTTAATGTAAGCGTTTTGTGGTCTCATGAACTACATCTTAATACATAAAGATATCAAATTAGAGAAATTACAGAAGCACTGCAAGTCCAACGCTCTTTTACACGTTCATCGACTGGAGATTAATAGCCCTACAGGGAAAGTGCACAAGTTTTGTTTTGAGGCATAAATACCAGCAAGAGGGCTTTGATTTTACTAGCGACAAAAACCCCACAGCTCTTGTGCAGCAGACTGACAAATAGAACATAAGGAAGTTAAATATCCTCAATGATAGCACCAAATGTCAAAGTACTGCAGAAGAGACAGTAATTTTAAAGAAAAGACAAAAATTAGCCTCCTAAAAAGTCTACCTGATTACACTTTTTTTTTTTCATTGACAGTGTAGATACAGACAGAATACTTAAAACCTGGGGCAACTTTAAAACACCTGACATTTGCTGACAACTGTCCACAAATCAACACAGTGTTTTATAAATGCATGGGACAAATCTCTGACCTAAAGAATGAGGAACAGGCAACAACAGAGGTTAGTACAGCTAATGAATGTGTAATTAAAAGCCTGGAGTTCGGATGTGAGAACTTCTGGGGTTATCGGGGAGCAAGGTATACATAAAGATGTGCCAAGTGCTGGACAAGTTGCTGAAGAGACTTCCCTGCCATGGCCATCAGTTTTGCAAGGAGCTGGCGATTCCGGGCAAAAAGGCGTGCTTTGGTTATCCTCAACTAATATTTGAGCCCCGTAAGCAGGGGGAAATTTTTTAGACCACATTATCAGGTAAGAGCAAGAATTCAGACTAACTTGAAAAAGTGTTTTGCTATATCAAGAATTTCGTTGGTGCTTTAACTTCCAAGAATTCCAACATCTGTAAATCCAAGTGATCTGGTGGAATAATTTCTCAATGCAACTGCATGAAAGCTAATACCCCCACCCCAGCATTTCAGCAAGGTCAGGTTAGGTTTTAGATATTTAATAAATTATAACCTGAGTTATACTGCACCTGAGATTATACACAAATCTCAGCACACCTACAATTTTTAGGCCCTCTGCTACAATAGAGATATTTATACTAGCTTTCCCTGTTCCCAGCTTTCACCTGCTGGTGTTAATGGAAGTTAGGGAAAAAAGTAATTTAATTCATGAAGACAACAAGTACAGTCTCTGCAGTAGTATTTTGTTTGGAAAAGGGTTAAATAGTAGTGCCTTTGGGGGAAAAAAAAAAATTAAGCTTTTTCAAGACCGATTTTAATTTAGTCCATATTAAAGGAATGCAGAAAATCTTGTTTCGAGGAAAAATTTTTTTTAAAAAAATCCACTTTTAATGCTTAGAAACCTGGCCTATACTGATCCATAATGAAAATTTACAGTTTGGAACTCCACCTCTCAATCTGAGACAGTGCCTAAAGATCAAATTCAAAGTAATCACAGAGGAAAAACAAGCACAGAATAACCATTATGATTATAAAAACAATGTTCTAAGTAGTCCCTTTCAGTTTTCACAGCTTTCTACACAAGTTACACTAAGTTTCTATAATTTGACCTTACCTGGATAAACTCATTGTCCTTAGATTTGAAAATGGGAAGTTCTTTTTACAGAAAGTAGCGAGTGCCGTGGCATTTAGTCACTGTTTTCTTTCCCCTAAAACTTTATAAATGATTTACTAATGGCCAAACAGCTCCACCAGGACTCTGGACCGAGCTACCTCATTATTCTGAGGGGACTTTCAGCATAATTGGATTACAGAATGCTACAAGCCATAGCTTGATACAATTTGAGTTCTTCCCATTTCTAGCTGTTAAAC
The DNA here is from genome assembly GCA_013401315.1 of Balaeniceps rex. Lineage (NCBI taxonomy): Eukaryota > Metazoa > Chordata > Aves > Pelecaniformes > Balaenicipitidae > Balaeniceps > Balaeniceps rex. The sequence continues at coordinate 12,709 of VYZW01023850.1, forward strand.
TAATTCATATTCTCCTTATTGACATAAAAGCCAACAACGAGAAGGAAACCTTTAAAAATATCCAACACCAGCAATTCTTCCAGCAAGCAGAAACAATAGTTCCCTGTGTTCAGAGTACAATTCCTTGTCAACAGAGCGCCACTGTGCTAAAATGGGGATTCAAACTGTTCTGAAACTATGGTGCACCCAGCATCGTAAGAGCATCAGATTTCCATACTGAAGTGCAGTATCTCATGAGAAAAGGTATGCTAGATAGGATAACCTCTAATTAGAATTCACACAGAAGACTGCTGTGGGATTGAACAACAGGTCTGGCTAAAATTAAATAAAACCAGACAAGATTTGCTAGCTTATTTACTAAATGAAGAAAGCTGACTTGAAAAAGAAAGGCTAGCAAGCCCAAGCTCACATTCTCCTTTCAACAAACTAGTCTAACTGCGGGGCTTAATGAGGTGCCTCTAGATGTAAAGTTATTACGCTCTACCACAGATAAGCCGTCCAAAGAACAGATATTACTGCTTTTCAAATAAAAGTTTGTCAGTCACTTAGTCATGAACAGAGCTGAATGCCTCAGATTAAATGCAAGTTAGCTTTCTTAAAAGTACTCTAACTCTTTTTTTTTTTTTCTTCTTTTCATTTGCTACTAGCACAGCAAAAATTACATATAGTTCATCTTCGAAGGAGAGGCAATTCCATAAACCACAAGGAAAAGAGGATGAGGCGGTTCTAGAAGCTGCCTTCCATTCTTGGTCAAGAACCAGACAGATGTAACAAATTCCCTGTAAGTTGTATTGCTATTAGGCTGCAGAACACGAACATGAGAGAAGACATGCCAGGTGACACGATGGCATTAGCCCGTCCTCCTCCCAGTTACTCTTTTTCTCTGCTGAAAGTTACTACCCTTGTAACTGAATCAGCAGAATAAAAAAACCCGAGTACCTCAACTGCCTCAGTGCAAAGTCCAGCGTGCTAGCAGAAGCTGGAACAGAAGCTAGTTTGAGCTAAACTATCAAACTCTGCACTTCACTGCAGCACAAGGGATAGCAATCTTCGGTAGGTATCAAAGCCCAGAAGCTATCCATTAAGTCTAAAACCTATTTGGAGCTCAAGTTCTCCCTTTACAGTAAATCTCTCATGAACGACTTGAAACATACTTGTCAAATATAACCAAATTTTGCAAGAGGCCAGATGACTTAGAAGTCCTGCCTCAAGAGTGCAAAAAGTATGGGTTCTGGAAATTCAGCATTAAGAAATCATACAGTCCAATTTTATTTCTTAGTGAGATTGCCAGTTTGCAATCGCTGTGCACGTCAAGAGCAACTGATCCAACTGAAAGTTTCATCTTGAACTGTAGATGGTGCAGATAAAGATACACTCATGGAAAGGCTACCAAGAAAACAGTTGCTTAATATACAAAAAAAAAACCAGGATGAACAGAAAGGAGTGAGTAGGAATTTGCTTTTCATGAACTTTTCATCACGCATCTGCCACCATTAGCATAACAGGATGCATCTACTCTTTCTTGCAAATAAAGATGGCTGAACACTGCTCCCTCTCTAAACAGAGCAGGTTTAGAGTGGAAAGCAAGAACTGGGTAAATGTGGGAAAAAAATAGAGAAAATGGAATTCAGAAGTCTTTAACATTTCAAAAAGCTAATAGAAAGTACAGTTTTTATATAAGATGGTGAGAAGGTTATATGAAAGTTTCACCCTGAGATACTCTATTTTAAATACAGTTGGACTCTATGATCTTAAAGGTCTTTTCCAACCTAAACGATTCTATGACTCTATGAAATTGGGTACTGAAAAAAAAATCACATGGCTCCACTGTAAATTCTTAGGATTAGAGGCAGCTATAAACACCCCTCTAAAACCAGGAGAGAAAAACACCTTTTAGAGTTCCACAAAAAAAGAACTTTTAAAAACATAGCACAAGAACACAAGTTCTTAAACCTTCGGACCTTGCAATTGAAATGTCGTGCCATGAAGTTTTACCTAACCCCCCCTTTAACAGCTTCTATGCTGAAATGGCAATAAACCAATTTTAGTCTCATTACTGTACTTCGAAGACCAAAAAGTTTTCCATTCACCTGTTCTGTTCCTCAAGTTTAGCGAGTAATTCTAAGTCGTCTGGACTCAGCTGTGTTGGTGAGGATGGTGATAACGCGGGTGTAGACAGAGTGGTAGAGGAGGATGTAGTGTGTAATGAGGCAGATGGACTTGCCACCTGACTGGCCATTTGACTGACGGTGTGCGATACAGTGTTCTTCACCCATGAGAGAGTAGAGCTCAGCTTTCCTGCAACCTTGCCTGTCGCCACCTGTGATGACAAAGAGAAGAGGATGCAAGAGTTGTCTTCTTTTAATACTTTTTTCAGTAAACCTACTGTCACTGAAGAGAGGAAAAAAAAATACATACAATATGCATGAAGTGACATTGAGATTACTTCTTTCTCCAGAACACTCAAGGCTCTCAGAAGCAACACAAGCATCAACAGCAATACAATATTATAGAATAAGTAACATGCAAGCATGCTGCTAATCCACAAAGAAAGACTCAGAGGAATTCCTGATGTATACTCACAGAGCTCATTTCTGCAGTACAGAAATACCACAGGATTCAGGATCAGCTCAGACTTCCCATTACAAAAACAAATAGAAATAAATGCTTATTTTAAAACATCTTGATAAACTAATAATGGCACAGAAACTGTACAAAACAGACATAGAAACAGTCAACTACTTTACTGATGGACACTGGAGGAGTACAAGTATAAACACTCCAGACCACCCACGTTCATTAATCCCTGCAGTGGCAGGGGCACCACATTTCTAACCTACACCAAAGCAGAAGATCCTCTAGCATCTGCCAGTGTGCAGAAAACTGTCACAAAGAATTTACGCCTGTAGATCTGCAACAGCTCCTGAACATCTTACATGAAAGGCCTCACGCTGCCGGCTCTTCTCCTTCCTCACTTTCTCTTCAGGTCACCCCTACACCAAGTGTCCTTGACCCCTGATCCCACTGCCAGTGCCTGGACAACCCTGGGGTTTGAGTGGGGTCCTGGAGGAAAAGTGAGAGGCACTACTAGAGCGGAAGGGAGCTCTGAGCGGACAGTCGGGGAAACTGCAGGTCCAGGAATGAGGAGGTTAACTGGGGCTGATCATGACCTGCTGCTACTTCTTGACCAGTGTTATGGGGGAAGGCAGCCTAACAGATTCACTGATCACTAGAAAAGAAAGAACAGCAGCCCCTGGAGTTATTTTCTAATGAACCCCTCACTAGAGCTTCCTTCAGCAACTGAAAATGTAAGAGGCTTTCACCTACAGTGATTCACAACAGTTCAGTTCCTCGCCCGGCCCAACTCAAGAGAAAATCCAGATGCACCTTAAGGGAAGGGCTAGCTGCCTAGCAAAAGGTTAAAACTTTTCAAAACCAAGGATGAAGAGGAACTTCCTTCGAAGTGGAGCTGCTGGCAACCATTTATTTTGACCTTTGCCAACTTCCTCGAAACACTGGATTGCTTAATGATTGTCACAAACAATTCTGCAGTACAACCTATATGGTAATTGCTAAGATTCTAAAGACACTGAGCTACGGGGGGGGGGGGGGGGGAAATCCCTTCCCAAGATCCTCTAATAGAACCTAATTAAAGCAGAATTTCACCTTTAAAAGTAACTCCATCTCAGCACACCGTGCATTTATCTGAAGCACAGTATATAGACTGAGTGGTTGCTAAAGCAGCAGCTTTTCTTTAGATACAATACTACAATGAACTTTTTTTGTGAATCAAATCCAGCAGTATTTATTTTCACATCGTATCAAAAGGAAGACACGCTGAATGTCTTCAGAAAACCAGAGGAACGCTACAGGCCAAACACCAAGCAGTGGTACTCAATCTCCCCACTGCCTCTCCACCAGCAACACGACACTTAAGAGCTCTCCTAGAGGACTGCAAAGAGGTTTCCAATTGCCATATGCTTAACATTCATTCTGGAAACATGTGATCTTTTAAAGATAATCTTTGAAAAAAAAATCACATAGCATTTGACACCATTTTTTATACAAGAAAGGAATAAAAATTGCTAGAGGTTTCAAAATCTTAATACATGCATTAATATTTCACTCGATCAATATCCTTTATTCTCTATTGCTATGAAGGAATAAGTTATTGCTGTTTCACTTTAAATAAAATAGCATTATGATAAAGGTAACTCACACATCTCACTTAAGACTGATTATTTTCACAAAGGCTTTAAACTGCTTAAAATATGACAAGTAACGCAACTATTCCAAAAATAAATGTTGGCAGAAACAGGGCCAATCTTAAGAACACAGGAAACACGACTGCCATACGCAGCAGGGTTTGAGAGTCACCCATTCTAAGAATCTTACATATAAATATTAGAAAAGCAGTGATTTTGAGTAATACCCTACGTGACAGAAACAGGAAGAGAGAGTATGCAATCAATTTTTATCTCTTTGCAAAGTAAAGTAACTAGGAAGACTTAAGGTGAAAAAGTAAATCCAAGCTGAGTCTGGCTTACACATGATGAGGCTCATACTCCACGTTAAGGCAGCTGAAGCAGGGGGTGAGGGACAGAAATCAAGAATCTTACTAACATTCATTCACCGACACATCACTAGGCATTAAAAAAGTAATGCAGAAGTTTGTAGAAACCAATTATGTGAAGAATACTGAGAAAAAGTATGGTCAAGAAAAGCATGCAAGACAGCAGTTAAATCAGAACAACGGGTGTAACAATACTCCTCTTTCTAAAAGCAGTTCAGAGTTTCATTAGAATGTATTCAGAGAATTAGTACCAAAAAAATTCCTAGTCTGAAAGCATGAACACATATAACAAGCAAAATGCACAGCTGCAAAAAGCAAATGTTTGAAGATCAAAAGGCTCACAATGAAGTTTGTACCAAAAACACATGAAGAATTTGTTTGGGGAAAACAGCTACAGCAGTCACCCAGGGCCAAGCTAAATTAAGAAAAAAAAATTCAGATATAATAGCTAACTAGTCAAGCCTACATCCCTTTTGCCAGGCTCTTCCAGGGTTTCCTAAAAATCTAAAGCCAGCTCTCAAATCATCAGCATTTGTGTAGACTCCTGGACCTAGACATGAAGGCGTTTCGTATCAGTTCATTATCCCTTTCCCTAAATAGGAGAGAGTAACAGGATTTTCGTATTTCATCAGTTCACCTATGTTCGTTTCAAAATTTATATTCAGTGACAGAAGTTTTCAGAGAGTTATTCTTTGACAAGTGACTTAAGGCCTTCCAGAAAACAGGTCACCAGAACTCGAAAATGAGACAACCTTTCTAGGAGCAACACACCAGTACTCCTATCAACACACACACAGTGCTCCTACACTTGCCCTTCTAACTCTTTACCCTTCTCTTAATAAAGAACGAAAATCCCTGCTACGTGTCATGTTTTTCAACTCTATGTACACCATTCCAACTAACAGGGTAGTCACACTCAGCCGTCACTAAACCACAGACCACTGCTACTTCCCACCTTTCCGCTGACAAGCCCTGCAACAACAAGTCCGTGTCCCACTACTAAGACAGTACATCCATGTAGTACAGAAATGAATCCTACTGACTCCCACCACTACGACAATACACGCACGTAGTACAGAAATGAATCCTGCTGACTCCCAAGAGACATGCACCTCTTTCCTCTGACAGCACAAAGGACAGAGCTAAAGGTTTCACTCTAGCCCCTTCAGTGAAACCAGGGCTGCCCAATTAAGAACCACAGAGCTATGGGGTTCTTGAAATTGGGCCTTCTGCCTTTAATTATAGCAATGGGAACAAATTCAATATGAACGATGGCAGATACTTTCGCTGGGTATCACCAACTCCAGGAAACATGGGAAAATCTGGATGAGCGTTTGGTTTAACACCTTCCTGCTTTAGATATGTGATTTTGCTTAACACAGCATTCTGGAAAGACCCAAGCAAGCCAGTTATCGTTAAACCTTTAATCTTTTCTTTGTATTTTTGGACTGAGTCTCCTCAAGGCTTTCCCAAACAAATGTTTCTTTTAAAAAAACTGGTTATTATTTAACCAGCGATATTTTTGCAGGCCTGCATCAGCGTCTCCCTTTTGGCTACAACGACGATGCTCTGAAGTTATGAAGTGTCCTTCCCTTTGCTACTCTTCATTATTGTGGAAAAGAGACCATAGTCATGTGCTCAGCTGTTTGTAGCAGTAACAAGGACAGCCAGACACACCACAGTGCCCATCCCAAACTCTTAGCTAGGTCACAGCGATAAATCTGACTACACGTGAGACAGGACTTTTGCCTTCGCCATCACCCTCTCTAAGCGCATGCACCCATGCTACTTCCACTCCGTTCTGCCTTATCTTACCGCTGAAGCACTGGCACTTGTAAAGCTGCGCCCTCCGCTGCTACACCGTGTATGGCAGGCAGCAGCTATGCAGACAGCTCAAGCCCAGAGTCTGCTCCATAAATCCCAATGCTTACCAGACCTGTGCAAGCTCTCCATCCCTTCAGCTAACCAGCTCAGGCTGGAAGCCCCCAATTAACAGTATTCTTTGCTCAGCTCACCTCGATCAGTTTTTCAACTACACAAAGAGAATTGCTTTCCTTTTTATTCCCAGCATTTTTCAGCTGCTGAAATTTGAGTTACATTTGAAGAGTATAGAAGGTAACCTACATTGCCTGGGAAGCATGCCAAATCATCGAGAGCACCATCAAGATGATCAAGTCATTATTAATTATTATTAATGTGTGATCAAAACCAGAATCAACCCATTTTAAAAATGTGCTTTTTCCCCAGAGAGGGGTCTCACTCAAGAACCTGCCAATTAATCAGACTTTGAACACAGACGCTGCTCCCAGCCCACTCCCGGGAACACCACCACTCTGCACTGAAGATCCCAGGTCTGGAGACAAGCAGGCAGGGGTACACCTTCTTTACCCTTTGCAGGAGGACACTGGGAACTGAGCAGGCATCACCCAGCTCTGGAACAGGTACATTAATTCAGCCTCCAAGCCATATTAACAGCTACACTGCTCCTGGTTTGCCAACAGCAACCAAGAGCACAGGAAGAGTTCGTTACATACACCTCTTCTTTGCCATGGAATCACTCTTGGACCATAGCAAAGGTCCTGAGTCCTGTGACCAGGACACCCTGCCCAGGAAAAAGACAAAAAGGCTGATGAGTGAGTACTGTAGAGATGGGAAAAGTAAAAGCTTTGGCAAAGGCCCATGTTCTCCATTGGTTTTCTTCCCCTCCTCAAAATACTTGCTAACGTCCCTTGGCTACAGAAGATCCCAGGCATTTCCAGCACGGGGACTGATGCCCAGGGATTATTCTTGGCACAGACCAGCATAATCCCCTGCCTAAGACCATGTAGCTACCTCCCAAATAAATGTGTGAGTCTTGAGTTTGAAAATACTGATCTTTAAAGAGATGAGGGGGACAAGACTTAACTACTAAAGACTTTCTACTCTGCTGCAGTTTCCAGTGAGCAACACAGAACTACCAGCAATTCTCACCCATCAGGCAAGGCACAGACCTGTCTGCTACATACTTTAAGCTACTGCAAAGATAACAAATGTTTATACCGATATTATACACAGATACGTATGAGGTGCAGTTTATATATGCCAATTAAAATACATAAAATTCAGTATCTCCACTTTATGTTTAGTATCTTCAATTAGCTGCTAATTACAGCGCTTTATTACCAAGAGGAAATACAATACTGTGTTTAGATTTTTGAGTTACTCAAAGGAATACTGCAGTGGAGCAGCATATGAAATATTTTAAGTAAGGCTAGCCGAAGGCAGGCCGCAGCATCTCACATTACGTACAATTATATAAATGCCTTTCCCCAAGAACCCCAAGGTATTCTGCAGCACCTTACAATAAGCCCAAAAGTGTTGCCACCACATATTTTTTGCATTTGCCAGACAGACAATATTTGGTTTTCTAAAAAAGTCTATTTAGATTTCTTTTAAAAAAGGTATTTCACTGTACACATTGAATTAGCTTAATACGTATACTCTGCATTTCCCTGAGGAAAATCTGTATTAAAGTCACAGGTATCTTGATTACCCAAAATACTCTCTCAACTATTCTCATCATATGACAAAGTAAAAATAACTGCAAGCTTTACATAAACACTACCGTATATATTATATGTTCTCTGTTCTTTCTTCTCTTCTTGAGAAGAGAAAGAAATGGGAACTTCCAGCATACAGGAAGTAATCCTCATACTATTCTACATCTAAAATAAGTCTCACATAATTGGGGCTGAAATTGTGTATGTGGTTTTCAAGCCAGTTAGACAGCATTCCATGGACCCAGCCCCCTGCTTGCTTCAAAAAAGTTAATAGCATTCTAATATCTGAAGAATAAATTAAGCTGACTCAGTCAATGACATATGCAGGAGAGGCAGCTGGTGAATCAGCCTGTTATCACACTTCCTGACAAGCTAAAATCCTAATTTAGGGCTCAAAAGTGATTTCACTCTAAGCTTCATCTGTATTTTTTACACTACAAATTCATATAACTGATTTCTGCTGAAGCCTGAGGAAAGAGTCCTGATTTACTCTCATATTCCTGATTTTTCTTGTAATATCACCTAACAATAGTCAGGAATATCATGGCTAGCATTCACCAGCTTCCATTTCACTCAATACTCACTAGCTCTCCAAGCCTTTCTGATATAAAGAATAAAGCACTCTAACACACTGTGTAATTCTTAAGCTACCAGAAAGCTTTCTGTAGTAACATGTAGTAAATACACATTCTTTAAAAGTCTTCCTCAGACTCTAACATGTTGGGGTTTTTACGGTCCCAAAACATCTGAAAGAAGAAACTTGAAGCTGCAAGTTCACAGACACAACATCACAATCAAATACATAAGGTGTTTTAACAATGTACTTCGTTAAGTCGTATCAATAACATTTCAATCGCAGACCAAATTGCACTGAATTCTATTTATTTCCAAGAACAATTCCAGGCTTTTAATTACCTGCGACGTCCAGCGTGGTTTACAGTCTGTCAAGCATTGTCCCAGTACGCTAGCTGAGAAGACAAACCACGGTCCTTTTGCAGACGCTATCTCCTGTCCATCTAAAGATGGTCCTTTATCAAACAAGTTTCAAATCTGACATTCAGGAAACCATAGAGACCTTCTTCCAAGGGGAAAAGAATTCGATACAGTGCTTTTGCACAAAAGATGCCTGAGAGCTCCTCAGAGCTGCAAGAGAAAATACTGAAGGACTACAGTAAAAACCTTTAAGAGGGAACTTCCTTTGTTTCTTTGTTCTCTTAGACCTCGGTTTGGAAAACATTTTTGTATTTGAGGTTCAGCATGCCAAGTTACACGCACATATACTTGAAGGACCATCCCCTTGGTTAACAAAACAGATGGAAGAATCAGATTTATCAGCTAAAATAAAGAACAACTCCTGCAAAATCAGGTTTTTTATGCACTAGATTGGAAGATTTCTTTTTTTTTTTTTTTCCTTTTCAATAAAATGCAACTTAATCATTTCACTGGCGTTCACGTCAGTATCATCAGGTATTGACAAAAAAGTAACACACACTGAAGGACACATATGTTTATCATTAAAGCTCCTTCCTACAAATTTTACTTTCCCACTCATTCCCCGAAGCCTGGCTTCCTTAATGTTGCTCTTAGTCAACTTCCTCCTACAAAAGAGCCAGGACTAGCATTTAAACTATATTAGGGCAAAACCAACCAAACAAAAGTATATAAATGCAGTTAAATTTACCAAAAGCCTTAGATCCATATTTTGGAAGTGAGAAACAACCAAGTCATATTTTTAATTGTTCACTGAGCCTTAATGAAAATCTATGTTTTTAACACAGCTCTTCATTAAAAAAAGTATACAAAATTTGCAAGGAGTTTAATTGGCAAGTTTAAAAGGATCCAATACCTGACAACATGAAAACATACCATTCCGTGCAACATTTGTTTTTATGTACTGGCAGCCCAAGTGTTTTCTAGGTGCAATTCTCCTTGTTTATAGAGATTAGATAAACTTATGACACAATCTACAGGCTAGAACCGAAATGCTCATCTCCCGTTTACCAAGTTGTGCATGGTTCCCTTTCCAAAGAGATGTATGAAACGAGACTTGATGGAGAAACCAAAGAACATCAGCGTGGCCTTACAGAATATGGTAACACTTGAAACTTTACTAATTATTTACTAGAATTTTAAACAAATCAGACAACAGAGATTGGCGAGACCCTACCTTCAGGATATTACTACTCTTTCCTTTAAATGATCAGCTAAAAGGTCAACTTTCTATGAATTACACTCAAATTCAAAAGAGTAAACCAGTTTCTAAATGACTGACTGGTAACCAGCTTTACTTGTGAGCTACAAATTCATTGCAACCTGCAGCTGCTGACAGAGAACAAGAAATAAAAGGTAGAAATTTTAGAAGTGAGAAGTGTAACCGATTTAGTAATTTCCACACAGGAAAGTTATCTAAGCTATTCGGTAAACATAGCAGATTTAAACACAGGTGCATACATAGTCAATTCTTTTAACACGATCCATGCCAACACCTGTGGTCTTGCAGTAGTATTTAATTTTGCCCACCAATTTACCTAGTATATCCATGACTTGCCTTCACAAGCACTTACAGCACAACTTGAAGCAAGCATATTTTTGCGGCTATAGAAGGGTCTTCCTCCACACTGTCTGTAAGAGTGCTCCTGCAGCCTCTTCTGAGCACAGCACTTAGAGAAAACTAATTTTCCTCAGTTATTGACTAAAGAAAAGGGAGACGCTCTTCACAGAAATGACATATCTACTCATCATCACATGAAATCAGTTATTTCCTCATTAGTTGACCCCTGACTTTTACACTTTCATTTGGAAGGCCTTGGAAAAGGCCTACTACTGGAAAAATGCAAGGAAGATCAATGAAACACGGACGATTTTCAGTGCCAGTCTGACACCAAAAAGATTACGTAAAACAGACCGTGATAGAATGGGCTTGGGATTAAGTGTCTTGTTATGGAATTTTAACTTGCCTTTGTCATTTTGTCTTTAGAAAGACTGATCACAATTCTTCTTCCAAAGGGCTGAGAAATACTAAGGCTTCAGGCAAACCCACAAAGTTCCACCGCTAATGCATTCCAAGGGGGGGAAGAAAAAAAAAAATTACTTTGCTTAGTGAATATTCGTTTTTAGCTCTGCTGTTTCAGAGAGCATGGAAGTTGGAATTTCTTTTTACTATGCCTGAAAGTAGTTCACTCTTTGAACTATATATAATCAAGAAGAATACCTGAAAAATGAGAGATGTAAAACTAATTTCTTCTGTAGAATATGTCACTCTACAGAGTGATGTGGACAGTACACGTCCAAAACGTTAGGTTTTAACTAGCTACTAGTTTTTGACACACATTTTAAGCAACATTCAATAGTTTTACCCTTCTATAACAAAAATAACAGTAAGCTCTTCTAACATCCTCTCAGTTAC